>VZTR01027113.1:315653-339611 GCA_013400775.1 Chaetops frenatus | reverse complement strand
CCCCCCCCCCCCCCCCTTCTTCCTTTCTTTCATCACACAGTAGACTTTTCAATCTGACAGGCAAGTAAAATTTTATATTGGTAACACATTACTTTTCCTGAAAAGTGCTATTATCACAGAATTCAAACAGTACTCTCAATAACGTAAGTTCCCAGATAAGAAACTCTGCAGAAACCTTCTGCTAGCTCAGTATGATCAACATCAAGGTCCCACCTGGGGGACAGAGGGGCCGAAGGCACCTCAGCTGTGACAGACACAGCCACCAGCAGGTCCCTCAGAAAGCTGAGCTGCTGCTGGCACTGAGGGCAGAACTCCCTTGAGCACCGGTATGAGGTTGATCCAGCCCTTGGGAAGAACCCTGAGCATTACCAGACGTGTTGAGACCCCCGTGGTGTGTGGCACAGGACTGCCTCTCCAGCCCCTGCCCCTCTGCCTCCCCTCAGAGCCCAAGGCAATGTTGTGAGTCTGCTGAGTCTCCAGGTGCCAGGAGCATCTGAGGCAGGTGCTTATTCTATCCACCTGCCATTTGCTGTTTCATCCCGTGTAATTTAAGGGCAAGCTCTGCAGCAGCCTGGGCAGGCCTTCCCTGCTGGAGGGAGGTGTGCACTGGGTCAGGGCTGCTCTCCCATTAACTCACAGTGGATGATGAGGCTTTGAATTTCGGAGGGGGTCGCTTGTCCTTCCCACCCCCTCCATTTCAGCTCAGAATTATGTGCTTTCACAAGTAGGAGCACTCAGCTTTGCAGGATTAACTTTCAGGTGACAGGGAAAGATTTATACCAGTTCATATTGTGAAAACCTATTCTAGAAAAGGTCTTAAAGTGAACAAGTAACTATTAGTAATAAGCAAATTATCTGCTCAGATACCAAGTTCAGTGTAATATTGGATTTACATTACAATGACAGTGCTCTAAATGTAATGTGCTGCTTCTCCCTTAGAGTCAGCTTTCATAACCTTTTTTTCAGTATATGCTGCAGCTTTAACAGCCTATGCGTAAAGTTTGTGGTACATGAAGAGCACAACGTGGTGTTATTTCAGCCCTCAGAGAAGGATCCTCCCCAAAAGCCAATGACTGCACTGAGCAAGCCTGCCAAGCGCCCGTCTCTCCTCCCTCTCACATACCACACACCTTTGGAACAGCTTTTTGTCTAGGGCAACGCACTCATATCTCGTAATGTTGCTCCCCATGAACCTGTGTACCCATCCTCCGCTCGGCATCAGGCAGCCCCGGGCGGGATTCTGGCTGCGGATCACACCGGACACCCCGGGAACGCTGCTGAACCCCATCTGCTCCAGGCAGCAGCCAGCACGGCGATCCCGGCGCTCCTCACCCAGCGGCAGCGCACAAGTCGCCTATTGTGGTTTAATTAGCAAGAACGCCAGCCCGGGGCGGGGGGGGAGCGGGAGATTGCACCCGCTGAGGTGGGCACAAGGCTGTGGAGCCCCCAGACCCGCCAGCACTGCAGCACAGGGACAGCCACCCCCCCCCTCACCGCCCCAGCAGCGCACCAAGTCAACTCACAGGATCTCCAGGTCGCGCAGGGCTCGGAAGGCTCCATCTTCGATGCAGCTGATCTGGTTGTTGTCCAGTTGCCTGCAGAAAGGAAGGGAGAGGATGAAGGCTGGCTCGGGGAGCCAGGTTGGGGCTTCCCCGTCACCGAGGTGTCCCTCCACCCCCTGGCAGCGCCTGCTCAGCTGCCACGCTGCTCGGGGCTGCTCGCGGCTGTCTGACAGCGCTGCACGCTCCGCTCCCGCACACTGAAGCCTGTCAGGTCTCAGTAAATATTAATTGTGCCTTTTTTTTTTTTTTTTCCTTTTTTTTTTTTTTTTTTTTTTTTTTTTTTTTTTTTTTTTTTTTAAGGCAGAAGGGAGTAATTTCATTACATTAGGGCATCCAATCCATTATGAGCTTTTACCATCATGTCACTGAAACAATTTCATTAAGCTAAAGGCCTGTAAATCATTGCAGGTCACTGGGCTGCCCTCCGTGACCTCCCAGAATGCCGTTTTTTCTTTTACTGGAAGTTGGAGTCCTCTGTCCTGACAGTACTAAATCTCCAGGCTTTATCTACCCAAGAGCTGTGAGAGTGCATAGGGAATATACCAATTCCAAATTAGACTCAACTAATCTAATTTTATAGTCTTTTTATTATTCTAAGCACCAAATGTCTGTGGTGGTTCAATGCCTCTCTGCATTGTTACTGGTCCCATCTGGTAGCCCTTTCTATTGAAAGATTTCTGACTAAATACAGATTCTGTCTAACTGCATCAGGGAGAGCAATCCAGTGACAAAAAGCATTATACACATGTACACTTAAAACACTATTTTGCTTCAAAACATGTAATTTAATATTTGGATGGCAGAGTTCCCTCATTTGTCTCCCTGTATACACATGATTTTAATGTATTTTGCAATATATGTGGATACAGCAGGACAGCTACATCTGTCTCTTCTGCTTGAAAGAATTAAAGTTGTAATTTAAAATTCAGTGATTACATTTTCTGACATCTGATGCCTTAAATTTTACACTTAAAGAAATAAAATTACATATCTAGTCATGTGCAAGTAAAATATCTGCATTTCATGAAAAAATAAATGCAACCTCCAGACTCAATATGTTACTGCCCTTTGCACGGCATTAACTTTGGATTTGGTGAGGCAAAGACCTTTTGTACTGTGTGTGTAAAGTATCTTGAATAAAGATACAAATGTTACACTGTAGTTTCTGGTTTTTATTTAAAAAAAAAAAGTATGCAACTATAGTAAATATATTACACCCATGGATAATATGGTTGTATGGTTTCACCAACTACTTTCCAATTATTCACTGTTCTAATTTTTGGTCTAAATAGCCATTTGTAACAATTTTCTTATTATGCAACAATAAAGCACCTACAGAGTGAATACAATCTTTAGCAACCCCTCTAAAGACTGAGTTTGATCTGCTACCTTTAAGCATCTTAGATATGTACACCTTTGATAACTTGTGGGAAACTTATCCTTTGTGATGTAGTCTGGTATCAAAGAGTTTTTAGGAGTTAAAGTACAGGAAAACCCACTCCCACTCTAAGGTCTACTAGAAACCTTAGGAACCATAAAGCCCAAACTAAGGGTTCTCGTAGCATTAGCTGACTTTGGGGAACCTTGTGAATTTGACAGACTTCAGCAATGTCTCCAATACTGACAGACATCGGGATGTAAAATCCTCCAAAAGGGATTTTTCATATATACATATCTGAGTAAACATATACATACATAGTTATGTTCTCTCTGTTTTCTCTGGTCACCTACCAAAGATCCTAAAATCTCTCTGCTTTTGACTGCTGAGAAGACCATTGGCTGCTGAGTGCCTTGTTCTGATAGTCCTGTTTAATTGACAAAAATTTGTTGCCCAAACAGGAAGGATGGTGCATTTTGAAGAGGAATAAACTTCAAATGAGATAAATACAGTGCTGTCTGCATGATTAAGTACTTTGCACTTAGTTTTATTAAGCAGAAGGTTGGCAGATAATAACATGATGAGGAGAATGGGGCCTCAACTTGAGAATCACTTCTCCCCCTCCTTCTACGGGAAGTACTATATATTGCACAATTTTTATTGGAGTTATACTATGATATTGATTTTTCTGCCAAATACACTAAAATAAGCAAATAAACCCAGTGTGCTACTCTCAAAGGCTTCTGATTAAAGGCATTCCTCAGTGGGTATTGTTTTTTAAAAAAAAAACAAACCTGCTTCTTTCATGGATTGATTTTTGTTGAAAAAGCGTAATGACCATTTTAATCATATTTCCACAGGTCCAGTCATGTCACTGCCAACAACCAGGTTTAGTCTGTGTGACAGATGCACAGGATCACAGCAAGGGAAACCTCTCAATGCTCAGAAGACACACACTTAGCAGGACTATCAGTAAATAGGGAACATATTCATTAGTGATACATCCTGATTCTGTGGCCCATGAACCAATTCCTTATGGTCTCTGGGGTGAGACTCACATGTTTAATGCTCCTTTGTCACAGAGCTCATGTCTCCTGGTATCTATTCACCCCAACACATTCACATCTGCATTGAAACATGAGAATTTCTTCTCAAAAGGAAGAGAACAGCTAGTTGTCTTAAAATTAGGTTTTAAGACCCTCTGCCTCCCTATTTACTTCTCGACATGTAAAGATGGAAATCCTATTTCTCTGCATCCATACAGCACCCTGGTGAGTGGTTCAGTCAAGACCAGAAATCTGAGAAATTTAAATATAAATTTCTTTCCAAGACAAAGTGTTAAGTTGAAAGTTTTGGAAAAAGCTTCAGTGAAGTCTTACAGGAAGCCAAGGTGTTCAGCACATATTTTTATACTTGTGAAGACAAAACAAACCCCCTGTGATGTGGACTAGCAGCCAGCTCACACACTCAGTGTGGGCAGGCTGTGCATGCAGCTCCTCAAGGGGCCAAACAGACATGCCTAGTATTTGCTGAGAACACCTGGCTCAAATAAAATCAACCATATGCAGAGAAGGCAAGATTTCAACTTGAGAAAAAAAGAAAAAAGGAAAAAAGCCCAATGTTTCAGAGCAGGTGGAACCTACACTTCCCTGAGGAACATGTGACACCACTCCCATCTCTCCTGCATTCTGCACAGAGCACTCGGGCTCACAGAGCACAGGTCAGCTACCTGAGACTCACCTCACCTGCTCCAGGCTTACAGGTAGATTAAAAAAAATGGTCTTGGGCTGCAGAAGCCCTGATTCCGATTTAAATGTCACCTCTATTTGTCAGCACTCATACCCTTTCTAGAAAATCTTTTCCTCGAGATTACAAATGGGTTGTTATGCACAGAGTGGTGCAATGTACTCGTGGTAAAAGGTCAGACAACACAAACACAGACTTAAGATGGAATTTTAAAAAAAACATGGACAAAATCACTTTTCATACCTGCATTTACTCTGCCTTTTGAAGGAATACAGCACTAAGTTGGCTTTATCTAAACATACCAAGTGATTTGACAGCATCTGCCCGAAAAAAGCGTTCTCACACAGAAATATGGAGCTGCTGAAGGATGAATGAAACCACAGCAGCTGAGCTGTGTGACGCTTCCAAATTTTGCTGAGTTACACAGATACCTAACTTTGGTTTGGGTTAAATGCTGAATCCCTCGTGCATTGGACATAAAGCACTGAAACTGGGCAGACCCAAACGCTGGGGCTGGGCTGGGTGAGGCTGTCAGACAGGTCTGGGAGCTGAGATCCCGGGCTGGGACACCCAGCAGCTCCCCCCGATTGAATCACCCAGCCTGACCCCACCCAGGAGCTCCAGGGTCCCCGGGACAGGCAATGGGCAAACACACAATGCCCAGAGACAACCAGCAGCAATGCCAGAGGGCCTCAGAGAAGAGAGCAAAGCACTCAAGCAAGGAAAATATTGAATGGGCAAATGGGATTTAGGTGGAGTGTGACACAGACAAATGCTTATCAACAATCCAAGAATTTATAAAAGTCTTTGGAGGAAAAGACATCTTTCATGTGGTAGAGCTACAATACACAAAGCCATATGTATTACTGTAATTTGGTTCTAATGTGAGCTCAATAACTACTCTCAGTTTTTATTAAAAAGCAGGAAAATTACGTGACTACATTATATGCAACTTATTGATAAAAGCTAAACTTTAAAATTGATGTTTTTTTTAAAAAAACCCCACAAAACTACTTAGACACAAATCACCTTTCTAAGAAATGAGAAATAACACTGCATCCTAACAGATTTATATCACAGGAGAATCTATGGCTTGGCTAAAAATGCCACTTTAAACGTTTAAAACATCTTTTCCCTGACAGAGTGTAACTCTGGATTACCCATTTACACTTGTGCATTATCTATCATAAATAAGAGTTAAATTTCAAATACTATTTAGAAGGAATAGGGTTTTACAATGTTGATATTCTTCTGCCATTTGAAATAATCCTTTAAATACCAAGCCTTGAAGATTTTGCTCACAAAGCAAATAAGGGCAATAAGGAATATTTAATTAAATATACCTTATAAACAATAAGGAATATTTAATTTTCAAATGCATTTGAGAGATAAAATCCCCAGTAACAAAGCTGATATAATTTTTATCATGTTACTAGCTTTAAGATTAATGTTTTAGGATAGTATGTGTTTAAAAAAAAAAGAATTGAATTCATGCAGGGTAAAATTTACCAAAACTGAAATTATCTCATATTTTATTAACATTAAAAAACTGTTACTGTTTAAAACTCTCCATTTGTACTATTAGCAAGGTTTCTTCACAGTACACCAACTATATAAGAGATTTCAGCATTTTTCCTGCCCTTAGCCATACTTACATTCACAAAGAGGTCCTTCGAGCATCAACATTTAACAATACTGGACTTTATAACCAGTGTTTTGTACTTTATTCAGTAAGCGATTTTTTTCCATTTTCAAACACTACCAAGGCCACTGCAGAGCTCAAGTGCTGATCTGTTTTTTAATTATACTGTGACGGTAGTTAAATTACTATAACCTCTTTCTATATTTTGCCCAAAATCAAGTTAAGTATTTAAATAGAAGCCAGTATTAATGACTACTGTAATACATACTGTTCAAAATTCTTTCTCATATTTCACATTCAGCATAAAAAAGCAGCGTTATAGAAGTTACATATTTAAGGTTCTACTGCTACTGATATAAAATCACTGTACTGCTGTTATAGATTGTTTCTACACATGTAGATAAAAAACTAGGCAGGAGCCATCTCCTCATTAAGGAAAGACTTGCAATTTTAACCAGAAGCATCCATGCTAAAGGTACTGTATCACCATAATATTTAAAAGGATTACAATAGTGATTTCAAAGGAAGGTAATTTCCCTGTAAATTATTATAGAATCATTTTTAGAAAACAATTAATTTTGCTAATTATATCTCCAAATTAACCTCTGTTTGGACTACATTTTTTCCTTCCATTTCCTTTTTCATTTTGTTTCTAATGCAGACTTGCTGGTTCTATGACATCCCTTTCCTGTAAAGTTTGCACTCTAGTATTTAAGTTCTTCCATAACCTGTAAGAATTAGAGCGACACTCTAACATTTATTGCCCTTATATAACTTCAAGAATACTAAAATATCTAAGGAAAGTGACACCAACACTTCTATTTAAAATTTGTCACATACCAAAGTCCTTATCCTTACATTAATTGATAAGGAAGCCCCAATAAATGGGAAAAGATGGAAGTAATATTAAATCCAATTAAATCGAAATTATGTGAAGTTCTTTCAAAGTAGTTTCTAATGTATTTTTTTCACATTTAATTTTACTCTTTATTTATGCTTCACTAAAATCCCTCTGTAAGAGCTTGCTTTTATTAGAAAAATATAAAACCTGATACAGCTGTTATGATCAAGCTGCAATCTCACTCTGAGATTTTTACAAGTGTTCAAAAATTTCCCCCCTTTTTTTTCTTTCCCAAGGATGTGCTTTTGCCAAAAGCTGTGGTTGAGGCTTTGTGCAGAAACAGCTCATCTGCCTGAAATAATTGGGCAGTCATCTTCTGTCTTCAGTTTTCATACCCGACCGGTGCTGCCAGGTTGTTAAATTCAAGGAGGGAAGAATTTCTGATTCGAAGGGGAAGAGTTGCTTATGAATAATTATTCTGCAGACTATTCAAAAGTATGAAGTATTTACTCTGAGTATTTGTGTTAGATTAACTCACAAATCAAAACGCTTCTGTCACAAAATAACCAAAATATCAGCTTAAAGCAAAACTCGAGTGGGAAACAAACACAGACTCCTCCTGCTGCAAGGACAAATACACACGCACATGAGATTTCCTTTCAATATCAGGTGCTTTAGAACATTTTTTTTTTCTTTTTTTAACTCTCTCAGGTTGCTGATGTAACAAATAGTGCATACCAAGCACAGAAATGGCTGTCTCCATAGCAATTGGGGCAGGTTTTGCCGTTTCCCTAGTTACTCTTGACTGATAACCATCTGTTGTTCTCCTCTGCCATAGCCCCAAAGGGGAAAAGGGGAAGAAATGAGGAAGATAAAATGGGTGTTTGAGAAAATGAAAGTTACTTACTGTGGTGGTTTTTTTGTAGTTTTAGAAGGTTTAAACTTATTTAAATTTTTATTTATTGTTATGTTCAGTTGACAAGTGTCAAATACCACACGTAAAGGAAAGTTCTAGTTCAGAATGTTACTAACCAATGAACTTATTAATAGGAAATCGTACTAGGGAATCAGACTAGGAATATTAATAGGAAATCATATCATTAGGGACAGTATTATGAAACTAGAAAATCTAAAAGAGAGGTGCCTACATAGAAAAATACGCAGTTCTTTAATCTAAATAAGGAGTAGAAATTTGAAACGCACAAAGAGCACGGGGCAGAGGAGGTGCAGGTGGTTCCACCCACCCAGCTGCTGCAGGTGGAATAGGAACTTCTGCCTTCTGCCCTTGACCTGCAGTGCTGTCTGAGCTTTTCTCATTTGTGGCTGTTGCTTCCATCACAGCCCGAGCCCGGCCCTGCTCTCGGGAGTTTCTGGCAGGGAAGGGAGGCTCGGGCACAGCGACTCTGCAGGTCCTGGCTGCCCATTCCCCATCCCCACCCCAGGATGGCAGCACCACTGAGCCTCACACACACTTTGTGCCCTGTGAGTGATGCCATTACGATTTTTGTGTTTTCGTGTATCCTCTCTCATATCCCTCTTCATGTACACTTTTATGCAGCTTTTATGTATCCCTAATACTTTTAACTCACAGCCTTGTAATTGCCTAAACCTGATAAGTAGCTTAGACCCAAAGTTCTGTTAAGCCAAAAGACTAAACAGTGGAGTTAGAGGTCAAAACACCCCAGACACCAAGGTCCCCTCCAGAACACATCCTGTAAACTAAGATAGACTCATACAGGGGGGGACATGCCTCAACAGGGGGCTTCTCTGGAGCCTCCCATTGGGGAATCTATGATAGATATGCTAAAATGTGCTAAGGTCTATAATTGTACACAGACCATTGCGGGGGGACATTTTGCCAATGCATTCTCCAGGGGTGCATCTCCCCTGGATGAGATGCACTCCAAGGGTCCTTAATAAACACCAAGGTAAAGCCCTTGTTCCCCTCTAACTGTGTTTGGCTTTTATTCTAAGAGCACAGGTTGAGGCATCATGAGCAAGGCCAGTGTTTGCACAGGCTCGTGCACCATCATGGCACCACTTCTGTGGAGCTGACAACACACAAGTCACTCTCATTTCCAAGGCAAAACAAACAAGCCCCCACAGAAGAGCTGGTACCCCCCATCAATATGGCAGCATCACCCAGGATTTGGGTTTTCTCTTTAAAAACACTCCGTGCATATGTTCTGTGCTGTAACAAATGCATTACAGAACCAAAACTTTTAAAAGAAAGACCCAGGGTACTCCATCCCTTCCTATTAGAAAGTGTATCAGCTGTCAGTTGTCAAAGACAGACAAAGTTTGTTTGGAGCCATTGGCATTTCTAAAATGGGCTCAGTAGGACAGGGGAGCTGCAGGAAACTCTCCAGTGTGGCAGAACAAGGCAGGGTTGGTGCAATGCTGCTTCCTGGCAGTAGCCCTGGACAGGAGATGTTCTGGACAGGAGGGACATTCCTGCTGCCTTGAGGACACCACTGCAGGCTGCCCTGGCACTGCCCATGAGCCCAGCCTGTGCCAGTGGCACAGAGCTCACTGAGAGATTATTTAACAGGGACCCTTAGCAAAAAGTGGGTTAATTCTGGTAGTGTTCATTGCTGACACATTTCTGTATTTAATAATTTTAAAAACTCAGGCTTGAGAGTAAAATGAAGGCTCTTCTGCCTCCGAGAAGCTTGGACTTGACCAGCAAATATGAAAATGTTGTGCGGCAAGAGGCTGTGGCAGAGGGTGAATGCAGAACAGGGAGGGTGAGTGTGCCTAGGGCAAAGCCCAGAAATGCCTGTTTTTTACACAATTAGAGAGATGACAGAGCAAAAAGAAATCTGGACATTTGTCCAAACATCTGTCCCCTCTGAAATCCCATATCACATTTGATTAATGCCATCACCTGCAGTCATATCAGACTTGTGATATGTTTTTCTAGCTCTTAGGTCAAAAATTAGGAGGAAGCAATACCAAACTACTAAATATTGGGTATGGTATAGTGTCTGCCTTGCTGCATGGCTGGTAAATTTGGACAAAACGGTTGATTTTTGTGTTTTAGTAATTTTTGTTGATTCCAAAATTGATTCAAAACTTTTGGATAACATCCAATTTACAATTTGCAGTTATAAATGGCGGTTTCTTAGTATAACACTTCAATAAGTTTTCACTCAAAGCTTGGTTTATCAGACTGTTTTAAGAAACCAAAACCAACCAGTTGAAGCTGGAGAAGGAATCAGAGTTCTGAATATCTCCACATCCCATTTTGAATTGGGGGATTTTTTTTAACATGGTCCTACTCAGTTCCTCAACCAACTCTCACAGCCACAGGAGAACAGTTAACAAATTACGCATTTCAAGAGGCTGCATTACTTTTAAATCACTCTGATAGGAGATTCCAGCACTGACCATGCTTAACACAGGCTGAGAAGCTTTTCTAAGGATTCCTAATCAGGCCATTTCATCTTTAACATAGCTGTGGGTTTCTATTTCACATGAGTAAGTGATGCTCCAGATGATGAAAAGCAGGGTTGGAGAGCATTCTTCCAGGATTTTGCTTTGTTTTACCCCTTTTCTTCTGTACCAATCAGGCAACAGCAGCTTGCTTTTGAGACATGGAATTTATCCCCTTCTAGTAATTTCTGTTGTAAAATTGGCCACTTAAAAACTCACCAACAAAAAAATAAAGTAAGTGTTTTCAATTACCTTAAGACAAGGAGCCATTTGGCTTAGTTACAATTCTGTGTTGTTCACTGATGACTTGCCTGGGTATTATCAAAGTCAGAGGTTTTGTTTTTAATGTAAAAATGCTCCTAAATGACATGCAGCTCCAAATTCTGACTTCTAACCATTTCTCAGCTTTGCTGGTGTGTGATTTCTCAGGCCAGCTGAGGAAGAGCAGCAGCCCCACACAGCTCACATAACTGCAGCCCTGTGCTGCTGCCCTCTTACTGATACAAAACAGGGCTGGCAACAGATATTGTAAAAACCTTTGAAATTTGTTTTCCAGTGGTTGCTTCAATGCATATGCAAAGCCCTGATCCTCTGATTTTTAAGTCTTTATATTTGTCATTTCTTAGCATCACAGCCCATTTTGCAAGTCAGAGCTGTGGCTGACTTGTAATCAATTCTAGATAAGAGTATGGGTGAGTTTAAAGGAATCAGTGCTAAGGGTGAGAGAGACACATTGGAATTCAGCCTGAACCTCATGAGCCTTCAAAGAATTGACATCAAATTTCACTCTCACAATTCAAGGCAATGAGTTCAAGTTCCCCATCCAGAGTCCCACTGGAATTACTTTTACACTCTGACTCTATACCTCATTGCCCCAAATTTGCTTGTTCTCCTACATGAATTCAAACAAGTTAACACAATACATACTTTGGTTTACTGCATTACCTGCTTATGCAACAAAAACTGTATTGAAAGGGAGAAATCTTGCTGTGTACTTTTATATGCTGATTTATATTTGTACTAAGTTTATAAAAATAGTACTCTGCACTTTTCTGAGCACTCTGTGTGCTTATATACTAATTTAGGTAGTTACATATACATGTATTTATATTTGAGTAAGCAAATAACACTTCCCTTAGACTAAGAAGAGTGGCAAAAGGTTCAAGTAAGCACTAAAATCTGCAATTCTGTCACACACAATGAGGTTTCACATGCAAGAGCCCTGAGCAGGCCAGCTTGCAGCTAATTCCTCACTATGACCATTTCTGAGGTCCACTCATAGACATGGAGTGTTTGTTGGGCAGTTGAACACAAACTTGAAGTAATCTTCTTGCCTGAGTAGCTCTCCATATCCAAATTAATCATCCTCTGACATATTTCTGAAGATGTAACACCAGCTGTGCCTCTGTGACTTGTGTTCCCCTCTGCCACCACACTCCTTTGTCTACCCCAGGTCTAGAACAGTTCCCAAACTCACCTATGCTGTCAGTGAAACACCAGCACCCAACAAATGAAAGCCTAAAACACCTATAGCAAGAAGTGTCTGAAAAGAATAACCAGTTTTTAGACCAAAAAAAAAAAAAAAGGAACTGCTAAGAAAAATAAAACAAAAGAAAACCCAAAAAAAGATTGTAGGAACCAAAATAAATAAGCTACCTGATAGATTAAATGGGAACAAAACCCAATGTTCTTCTTGGTTATCTAGGCACTTAGTAATTACACCAGTTTTTAAATACTTTGGAAAGTGCTCTGGAATTAACAGCAAACTGGATCACAGTTGACAAAAAAAGCCATTTTGCTTTACTGTTTTCAAGGCAGCCAAATTCACATCATCTGTGACATGTTTGTCACCCAGGGTAGGACAGCAATCCATCCTGCAGATTTATGTTTACAAGCAGTTTGGAACAAATGTTTTATTTGAACACCCATATGAACCATAAGCACCCAATATGTTTGGATGACTACATTCAGTTTTTGTTAGCAGATCTTCAACTTCCCAAACAATGTTTTACCAAATCATTGTGGCAGTTCAGAAACATGGCACAGAGCATATGTGACAACTCTTCTGCATATTCACCAGGGAGTTTCTTTCCACCTACACGTACCCATAGGTCTGTTTCTTTTAATTCATAAAAACAAATGACATCCATCTGTATTTGCCATTTATGGGCTGGCTGTAGCATTTGAATCCTTCACTCTTTAAAATATTTATTCCTCCTCCCCACAGCTGTCAGCAGCACCATGAGGTTTTACAAAATTTCAGGAATGGAGCTTATCTCTTCCAGTGCCACTAACCTACATAATTTCCAAATTAAAATATTCTTCTCTGGCCTTGGGACAGGTATAATACCAATGTAAAACATGGAGAAGGAGGAGTTTCTATCCAAAGGGCTGAACACAGTGCAAAAGATAATGACTGATGTTATTATGGCCACAAAGTGCCTTTATAAAGATATAGGTAAAAAATGTATAACAGCACTGGTGTTTTACTGGGCTGCAGGGCTTGAAAGGAAAAAAAGTCATCAAAAATCCAACTGGTAGGTGATATCCTCCCATAAGCTTAATTCTTGGGGAGAACTGAAAAGCAGGCTGCAGGTGCTGAGGCCTTTCAGCTTTCCTTGTGGATTGCCAATCTCCTGGAGAGATAAACTGCTGGGCAAGGGATAACTCAGCCCTGGAGCTGAAACATCACAGTGCAGAAGCCCAAGTACCAAGGGACAACCATAATCTCCAAAACAACACACACTGCAAGAACAGGAGGACAGGTCACCTCCAAAGGGATTTATTCCATCTTGCAGGAGACTTGAGTGGCTTAAAAATCTGCACTTATCTACAAATGCAGGGCTTGTAATGAACATAAATGTGAAAGAATTATTTCATCAAAAACTGGTAAAAACAGCATCCTGAGATAACTGCATGCCCAATTTAAAAACAAAAATATGGATAGAAGGTGGCTTACTATTAGAAATATGGTCAGTATTATGAAAAAAATTTTGCTCCTTACTTCTAATATCAACAGAAAATATTGTAGAGGCAGGTTCATATACAGAATTTCCTAGAAGTTGTAGACTTCAATATTTTGTTCTGCAAATTGTATTTTTAAAATTTTTTTCTAAGAAAAATATTTTGTTTTGAAATCACTAAAACAACCTTCAAGTCACCCGAGACATTGCAATTTCTTAAATATAAATACTTACATGTCTGAAGTGTTCATACACATTTACATTGTAGAATAAGGATTCTACAAACCTTACAAACCTGAAGCCACTATCAAAGAATCTTAAAAATTAACTTATTCAGGTGGCTCTGAAATTTCCTTGCTAGGTGGTGTATTCTTATTAGTATTTTTTCCTGGCATTAGCTAATAAACACATTCATACAGAGACAGCTGCTTCCTCTGCCAGCATTGTCATGACAAAAAAGATGCCACATGCAACAAAACTTGTACTCCCAGGCAGGATTAGGCAGCATGTTTGGATCACAAGAGCACACCAGTTACCTTACCTGACCCTACAGATAAAACCTCAAAAACCTAATTCATATTGAGACGTGACAGCGCTGGAATAAAACGGCCAGAAAAAAGCCCTGCCCCGATTTTTTTTCTTTCTTGCAATCAAAGCAACAATGTTTTTGTAAGTAGGTAAAGCAGATACCTGAACAATGGCTTCACAGGACATTTCTCCCATCCTTCTCAGTCACTGTCCTGAGAGCACTGCTCATTGCCCAACTTATTGTGAAGGGCTGGCTGCTCCCCCTCCCCGCCTGAACATTAACCCTTAATTATGTTTTCAGCTGCTCCTCGGGAAGGGAGAGCATCGCGTTTCTGAAAAGCAGTGAGAGCTGCAGGCAGAGAGCTAAAAACCAAACTAAAAATCCACCCCCGACAACGACCCCCCGCTCAAATGGTTCAGATGATTGTGAGACCCCTTTACTCAGTGAATTATTTCAGGCAAACCACTTGACCTCTTTGCAGAAGTCATCTTCCCTCTAGGACTGGCTTTAAAAGCAGGACCTGATCAATAGTTGTTGCTGCATATGACCCGAGTTTAAGCATATAAATTAAATACAAAATAAAGTAGGTTCAAGGGTGAAACCTGCACACAGGGCTACTGAAGGGTCACGAAAAAAAAAAAAAAAAGTAGAAGGAAGAAGAAGAAAAGGGGAAAAAAGTCAATCTCATTTCTAAAGCTAATTTCCACACCAGAAAGCTCCATTGCCCACCTCACACCACAAAAAGCCATTTTTAATGTGTGTGAGAGAGTCCTGTTTTGCTGCCTTGAGAGGCAGGCTGGATGCTTTATGCTGGGCTCCTGGAAATGCAGCAAGAACTACTTGGGGGTGTCTTAATGCAAATCGTTTGCCTTCGAGATTTCTTGCACACCACATCACAGTTTCATACAGCCCATTATCTTATCTCTTTAAATGAGTTACATTCTAGAGTTTGGAGATTTGGGTTTGGGTTTGTTTGTTTTTTTAAAAGCACCACTCTATTTTCTAGCATTAATGACTGTCCTATAAGAAACCTGTGATTGACAGGATATCGATGCAGAATTTATACAGGGAAATAATCCTGATCGTTCATTCATGAAACTCTGCCATTCCTTTAAATAAACAATTCCACAATCCTCGCTTTCCCTAGTCAAACAAGAGAAAGGAAGAAGAATCCTAAGTGTGAAAATGCACCTTGGACAAGCTGTGTATGCACATTACCACAGTGCTACTGTGCTGCTCAATGAGTTGGAAAAATAACTCCAAAAAGAGCTTTAAAAAAAACCCACAAAAGACTGGAGCAGAGGTTCCTTCCACATGAAGATGGAATTCTCTCATTTGTTTCTTTGACATTTATGGGACTACCAAAGGGTAAACAAAAGCAAAATTAGATCCCATAGGCCTTTGGTAGGGAAAAAAAAGTGGAGGGAAATTATGTTCAGCAGCAGAAATCAGCTGTACAAATGAGACCATCATGTCACAGGCTTTCCCACTGCTGCTGTCTCCACTCACCCTGTGTCATCTGGTCTTAAACAAAAGGGGTTTTATTCTTGCCTACCTCAAAGCTATTATACTAAAGCCATTCTCAGACTTGCACCTAGATAATCAACTTAATTTCTATTAATCTCCTAACATATCTGAGTGCCTGAGAATTCCCTCTGTGCTTCGCTCAGATTTAGATCCTTATTTTATACAGGAAGAAAACCCTGCAGAACCAAGCAAAAACACTGAGGGTTTTTTAGGTTGGGTTTTTTTTTCTTTTTTTTTTCTTTTTAATAAAGGTCCTCCATAGGATCTTCTTAATATCCATGTATGATTTACATGGCTTGAGCTTCTTTTGAGGAGATTTTCAAGTGATGCAGCAGTTGAGCTGTTTAAAAGGACTGTGTAACTTCCCTTGCTGTACAAACACAGTGAGCATATGTTCATATAAAAACAATTTGTGGTGAAAAAACTCTACAATACAGTTATACCATTATAGTTTAATATTTTTCTTTCAAGACATATCAATTTTGTATTGAATTGAATTGCAGGTGGCTTTGTTTTTTCTACATTGTATCTCATGGAGCCACCCAACTGCAGGATAGCAAAGTCATGGAACAGACTGAATCACTGGATGAGAAATGTAATCATTCCCTTCTGGGCTCTAAATGTGGCAAGAAGCTGCACAGGCTTGTTTTAAATAGGCAGCTCTGCTCTCACACAGAACGCTGCAGCTGAGTTGAGGGCTTGGGTCAAGAAAAAAGCTGCAGCTGAGTTAAGAGCTGGGGTCAAAAGCAGGGGGCCATCCATCTCATTTCGTGGTCAAGTAAGAGTGGTGCAGGAAATCTGGTCCCCCAATCAATTACT
The DNA here is from genome assembly GCA_013400775.1 of Chaetops frenatus. Classification (NCBI taxonomy): domain Eukaryota; kingdom Metazoa; phylum Chordata; class Aves; order Passeriformes; family Picathartidae; genus Chaetops; species Chaetops frenatus. The sequence goes on along the minus strand of VZTR01027113.1, from coordinate 323,169 downwards.
GAAATTAATCTTTGAGCCTAAGTCATTGCCTTCTGGGAAAACAAGGACCCATCTGTTTACCTCTTTTGCATAGTGTTTGCATCACTTTTTAAAACAAAGATTAAATATATTAATCATGTTATCCAGAAAAATGATGTGGTATTAATGAAAAACTCAAGAAATTTTATTCATGGAACCACAGAATGGCTTGGGTTGGAAGGGACCTTAAAGACAATCTAGTTCCATCTCCCCTGCCATGGGCAGGGACACCTTAAAAAGTACAGCAAATCCAGGAACACTGTAGCCTATTCACAAAATGAAATACCAAAATTTAATCCCAGTGCAATGGCCAAACCACTGGAGTCCCCAGAAACCCAGTGTCTGCCTTGAAAGCCAAAAAGCAAGTGGCTCTCCGAAACAGCTTCCAAGCAGACCATCAGCACTTGCAGACCATCTCCTTTGGCACATCTCCACAGGCACAGAACTGGTGCTGCCAGGCCACCCCAGCACAGCCAGGGATTGAGCAGGCTCTGCCCAAAGCCACCCCCAAACACCCTTTTCTCTGCAGGAACACACATTTGTCACTCTGACCAAAGGGCTGAAGCCAAACACAGGGGGAGAGAAAAGAAGAGTGGAAAAAAAGACAACTTAAGCTGTGGCTTTTAACTTCATCCAGCTGGGAAGGTCAAGTGGAGAAGACAAACTTTGTTCTGCTGGTGGACAGTATTTACAGCCCCCTTTAACCATGGAGTCTGCACTAAAATGATATTGCTGTGCTGTTTTGGCTAGAGACTGCACACACTGACCCCTCCGTGGCCAGCACAGCACCAGAATGATTTCATACAAAAGGTTTGCATTAAATGTAATGAAGCAAATGACAAAATCAATAAACCTGGAATGGTGTGGCTATCATAAAAATGATGTAAATTCAGAGTTCACTCCAGTTATGAAGCTATTTAGATTCATAATTAAAACCAGTACTATCTCTGTTTTTAGAATAAAACTTCCTTTGGACAATTGTAGATGAATGCTACAGGAAACCTTCAACAAATGTATTCAAAATTAAGGCATGGCACAAAGACAGCATTATTTATACAAAGATAAACTGTAGGCATAGGTTAGCCTAAACATGTACGTAATAAAGAAAATTTGATTATCATACTTTTTTCAACTGATGTCACAACCCATTTTAATCAAGTTTTATATCAAAAGGACAGTAAGAATACCACATAGCCTGTTTTTAAATCAAGGTATTTTCTGGAGTTTGTTTCTGTCAGAGAGACTCTTGTAAGTCTATTAGAACAGAAAAGAGCCAAATATGCTATTCATTACTCTGCATACAAAGGTAGTGCTGCAGCATGGGTGCTGCATCAAAATGTATCTGTGCTTCATTAGGATAACAGAATAATGAACCCAGAAACCGCCAAGAAGAGCTCAGAGAAATAAGCAGGTAAATAATCTCTGGAAATAGCAATAGTGACTCTGACTTCTTGTAGCAGATTTCAAACCCCAGATAATGGGTCCCATTCAGGATTAGGGATGAGGTTTTCTTTTATCAAACTCTGGACCTGGAACTTGAGATATTCTTTAAAAAAATTCCACCAATGTCCCATTTAAGCAAGTGAGTTATAGACAATTTGAACCTCTAGACTCCCAGATTTCACCTAATCAAAGACCAATTGTAGTAAAAGTGACCATTGAGCCTGAGGTTCTGACACACACAGGCTGGACTTTTTCAGTCTCCTGTGCAAATGATTCCCATCCCTGTGTCAGTTGTGTCACGTTCCTGATGGGACACAGCACATCCATGTCACTCTCCAAACCCCCCCATGACCACTAACAGGGCTCATTGCTGGTGGCTGCAGAAGGAGCCCCTTTCAGGCTGGAGAAGGCAATAAATTATGACAGAATCAAAGCATAGGGAAGAGCAGAACAGAATTTGAAGTCGATGGAAAGCATCACTAAGGCCTGTGTAGGATACTCCATCTTTCTTGTCATCAGTGGTAGGATTTTATCATAGCAACAATTAAAGTGAAGGCTTTCAGTAATGCTTGAAATATATTTCCAGAAAAGGAGAAAACACGTGGCATTTATGTCTGTCTTACTTCTACAAGAAATGTTAAAAAATCTGTGGTTTGCCCAAAAATTAATACTAAAACCAACATATACTGCAATGGATATCCAGAATACAGAAATTGGGTAAATCAGAATTATGCATAACCTTATTATGGAGGTAGTCAGCTCTGATTAGCTCAGAAAAATTGGCTTATATACTTCTATTTTATAAGAAGAATGCACTCAAGAGATATTGCAGCTTTTTATTTATCTGACATTTTACTCAGGGGAAAGCAACCTTTACAGTGAAGAAATCTGTTCCTCAGGAGTGATGGTTCAACTTTTAATAAGTTGTCAGTGACAGATCCCTTGTGGCCAGTTGAGCCCACAACTACAGACATCCATGAAAACAAACACTTCCTGAAATGCAAGTGGACAAGAGAACAGAGCAGACATCCACTCTACTTAATGCAGATGTTTTCATTAAAAAAAAAAATTAAAATCAGCGGCGCATTTTCAATCTGTGCAATCAATCTCACGTGAAGTACAAGTCATAGTTTAGCACATTCAACAGATTTAAGATTGTGCTGAGCTGGTTTGTCCACCTGGTGTTTCATTTATTAAAGAGGGACATGAGAAAGGGGATTACATAAACCCAAATGTGTTTAAAAAATACAAGTATGTTCTGATCACACTACCAAATATGGCACAGGTTTAAATACTTCATGGTTATGAGGTTACCCACTGTTTATCACGGGTGCTGCAGACTCTGCAGGTTGTTAGGCTGCACATGTCTGTGCCACTGCTCCCTGATGCACATGGGACCATCCCAGTTTGTTGGGGAATAATGCAAGGAAGCAGCATTCTCATTAACAGCCCTTCTCCTAAAACACAGGAATATCCTGCAGGTTGGGACCAAACCCTCCTGTTGACCACATGAACCACAGGATCACAGAACAGTTTGGGATGGAAGAGACTAAAGACCATCCTACTGCACCCCTTATCATGAGCAGGGACCCCTTCCACTGTCCCAGGCTGCTCCAAGCCCTGTCCAGCCTGGCCTTGGACACTGCCAGGGATGGGGCAGTCACAGCTTCTCTGGGCACCCTGTGCCAGGGCCTCACCTCCCTCACAGAGTAGAATCTCTTCCTAATATCCAACCTAAACCTGCTCTCTGTCAGTTCAAAGCTATTCCCCATTTTCCTATCACTTCATGCCCTTCTAAAATGTCCCCTGAAGGGATGACTTCACACGAATGCCAAGCATTTACAAAAATGCACTGTCCAGACAAACTGGCTCACTCACTAGCCAGATCATTGCTGAACTGGCATCTTTTGGCATCAGTGCATGTGGCAGAAGTTCTATGAAACTTTCTTCTCAAGAAGGTAATTCTGAATAATGACTGTTCCTTATGATGTCAGAAGAGACACGCAAAAGTTTTGATGTTGTAAAAACACTTAAACCCCACAGTATTTCAAGACAATTCCAATAAACTGCCAGAGCGGACAGTTATTCAGCACAGTTCCTCAGAAGGCACTGCCTCTGCATCATAATCTAGAAAAATGCAGAATTAGCTTTCTATTCCAGACCCTTTGCTCACCCTCAGCCATTCTGCATGGAACTGTTCTGCAAGGGAAGGGATACAAGGACAGGACACACACCCAGTGCCCAGGATCCTGTGCTCCCACAGACCATCAGGGAGGCACTGCTGATGAACACATCACCTCCCCTATGCAGCACAGAGAGGAAAAAGGCTCTGCCAATTCACTGGAGGCAGAGAAAAAACTGTGATTAAAAGAATACCATTGATGAATTAAAATTCAAGTTTTCATCTCCATGTTCCCAACAGGCTTTCCTTTGGCTGTGGTCACAGCAGCTGTGACATTCCTGATGGAAACAGTGAGCAGGAAGGCACCTCCAGCTGGGACAAACGAAAACACAATTCCTCCCTACACCTTCCTGCCTGTCCACAGCCAGCTTGCACAGAATTTAGACTTTCTTGCTTTTTTTCTCTTATTTGTGCTATAAGATAGGCTAGAGAAGCTATTTAGAAAGATCAGGGCAGGTAGATTTTAGAGGTTAGTGCTTCAGAGCAGAATAGAGTAGAAAAGCAAGCCAAGGGTCCTTGTACACCCCTTTCCTCAGGCAGGAAAGCAGCAGCTCCCTGGGCAGAACCACGAGGGAGCCCCTGCAGGGCTGGGCCACGACTCTCAGGAGAACAATGAGGCAACCAGTGTCGCCCTTCTGTCACTTGATGTGCTGGCCCTGTGTGTGTGGCTGAGGATGTCAAGAGAGGAACACTTCTGTCTCACAGAATGTCCTTTGCTACCACTCTGAGCCTCTCTCTGTGCTCACTCAGTTCTGCCCACCTCACCCTTAACTGTTGTGTGGGGAACATGAGTGTGCATTCCAATCAATCATATCCTTTTAATGAGTTAATTGTAAAATATATGCTTTTTGCATTTATTATAAGGGGGAGAACAGATGGCAAAAGCTCAAAGTAATGTATTCATAAAATTAACTGACGCTGCAGGTGGTGTTCCTCCATGGAAGGTGGTAAGTTGGTAACTTGTTATTTTAATGTTATAATAATGCTGCATGACAATGACATTTCTAGGAAAGCAAATGTGACGGCCAGAGAGATCTCTCTTGAATTCATTATGGTCACTATCACAATGAAGACCAATTACAGGAGATAGAGAGGAATACACTGTTGGAATACATTGAGTGCCGTGTGAATTTATGGACAAGGAGGAGGAAAATCATTTACAAAGTTATACAGCTGAAGAAATGTGATCTTTTTGTCCCCTAAAGAGTGCAAAAGGCTTGTCTCCAATGAGTATTCCAAATAGCTCTTTCCATGCCTCTGACCTGTTTTGCCAGCTCTTCATCAGAACAACCTGAAAACTGTTCCATAATAGAAATTCCTTAAATTTTTATGTATTGCTATTTAAAACATACTGTGCTTTTCATGCACACCATCGAATACAGACACATATTGTTCAGTCCATTGAAAGATGCATAAGCAAACACATAACCCAACATGTGATAATTGATTCTCCTCCAGGCATTTCTTTGCTTTTATTTGAGGCCAACCACTGGCTTCAGAAGGCTTATTCCAGATTTTACACCAAATGAGTGGAAAATCTGGCCAACTGTTTCTCTTCCTCCTTTTGTTTTAGTTTACTGCAAACTGCAAGAGTAACACTGAATACTGTACACAACTGTCAAGAAACCACGGCCAGGAATTTCAGAGGGCTCTGGATAATAGCTTCCCTGGAGAACCCAGACTAAAGGAGTTATGTTTTGTAGTGTAACATTTCATTAAGATCTACTGCATATTTATGTGTGGCAAATAACTCACAACCATTGCTTTCTTCTAGTGAAATGGCTACACACAAATCAACCATGATTTTCTTGGGTTCATTCATTAGTTTAACTTGACAGGTATGTTTAATTATTCCTACAGCTGAATGGCAGAAGCTACAAATATACTCTGCAGAGCTGGCTGCAATGGTTAAAAAAATTACATAGGAATGTTTTTTTTATATTTTGTGTAGGTGATTGCAAAATACCTCTAAATGTAAAGTGCAAGTTCAGCTTTTTCCAAAACCTGAATGTGCAATCGAGATCTTTAATTTTTGTAAAAGTCACGTGGATTGATGCTAATAGTAGATGCATGCAGAAAAAGTAACAGAATCTTCCAGGAAAAGCCATTTAACAAATAAGGAACTGAAACTAATAGGTACAACAATATTTTAGAGTACTCACAGAGCTCTGATTTTCCACACTGCAGAGGTAATTTAACCACTAGGAAAATAAATGTGAACTGACTTGCAGAAGTGTTAAACGTTACATATGTGCTGATGTATTTCTGTATTTTTAAAAACATAAATCTAAATGCTTCATTTCTTCCTCCACAAGAACCTTTAGGCCTATCAGGGAGGATATTACCCACAATTTGCTAAGTGGCCCCAGGAAAAGGGAAAGCCACTTGCAGGTCTAGTGATAGGAGCTATTATCACAGGTGAGGCTGAGAAGTATTCAGCCAGAAATGCAATGAGCCTGTATTATCATGACACATGAACGTGTTAACTTCTTTTTTTTTTTCTGAATCCCAGTGCTACAGCAGGGTTTTATAGGTTTTGTAGCTAAAACCTATGAGAGATAACAGGCAGGAGCTTCATATGGATGGAACTGAGTTCAGTGGATCAGGAACAACAAACTGCAGCAACTCCTGACAGAAGAAGCAGTGCCCGTATCATTCCAGGGGCCTCTGGCTCTGAGTGGTGTTCACACAGGGGGGGCTGCATGGTCAGGGTGGCTCCCCCTCTGCTCTGCTGCTCTGCCATTCTGCCCTGCACCCACACTGCACATGGATGGATTCCTGTTTTCCTTTCCTTGCCTGGGAGACCTTCCCAGACCCATAGAATGGTTTGGGTTGGAAAGGACCCTAAAGATCATCTTGTTGCACGCCCTGCCATGGGCAGGAACACTTCCCACAATCCCAGGGTGCTCCAAGCCTCATCCAACCTGGCCTGGAACAGCTCCAGGAACCCAGAGGCAGCCACAGCTTCTCTGAGCAACCTGTGCCAGGGCCTCCCCACCCTCACAGGGAGGAATTTCTTCCTATCACCAAGCTCTGCATATCCCTGTTCTGAGATCCTGGCTGCCCTCAGTGAGGTGGGCTGGGCAGGCTTATTCACCAGCAACTGCAGGAATGCCTCACCAGAGAAACACTCCCTGAACACCAAGATGTGATACGAGCAGGGGAAACGTGCAGAAATCCAAGGAGCACCTCTATATATTTTTATGATGGAAGGCCATGGCTGACAGTGCTGTGTTAGCCCAAAGCTCAATGAGACCCAAACCCATATACTTTAATTCTTGAAATAAATGTGCTTACTTGGGGCTAGATTCCTGCAAGAAACATTTCCTGCTCTCTAAGTAATAACTAACAGAAATTGAATACAGGTGTGCTCTGCAGGCTGGCCCTCTCTTGCCCTCTCTTGTTCAGATCTTAGGGCCACTGAGTAGAGTTTATGCATCTACTCTACAATGTGTACAAAGCGTTAGTTTTTTGCCAAATTCCCAAACAAATGCACTGCTGGTAATGGACATTATGTGTTTATGAAACTTTCTAAAAGCTGTATAATTATTTCTACATTTCAGTTAGAAATAGACTCACTAATTTATTCTTTGTGTGCAGATTCTGTGATTTTTGTACTCAAACAGTAGAAAAAGCTTCACATGAAAATAATTCGCACAACGAAATTTCTCCCACTTGGAAGTTTGAAAAACTCCAGTCTCTGCTTTTGGTTGTGCAAAAACACTGGCCTCCCTGACATTTAAAACTCTTCTTTAGCACAGCCCTAATCCAAGCCCATTTTCCTGGGCTCATTGTTCTGCTAAGAGAATGATAAAAGATAGAAAGCTTTTACCATTTAAAAAGAAAGACATGGTGAAAAATATCTTGAAACGC
>VZTR01027113.1:163633-315619 GCA_013400775.1 Chaetops frenatus | reverse complement strand
CCCCCCCCCCCCCCCAATCATTTTAACAATTTTTTAACTATTTTTTTCTGTATCAAGCCAGTTCTGCAGCCCTGGCCCTTGGGGAACATCACCAAATACTCTCTTTGCTTCACATATGCAGCAGCACCTCCACTCTAAGTTCAGGAAGCAGATTTTTTTCACACCAGTCTGCTCCAGCTGGACACAACCTGTGACTCTGTGTCCATTGCTGCTATGGCCATGCTGGGACAGGGCAATTCTCACAGGCTTTCCAAATGGCACCCACTGTAATTCACATCTAGCCCTCAGGCTGCGTATTTCAGAGCTGGTTTCCAAAAGGAATTCATGCCCTGACTCAGGCTATTCCATCAACTCTGCATTTTGTCCTGAGGGAAGCTTTCCAAGCTGCTGTTAAAGACAGCATTAATCTGGAGACTCTCATCTGGTCTAGCACTTGCTGTGTCCCTATTATGATATCTCCACAGTTATTATTTTTGCCATGACATCGGGACACTTTTGGAAGAACCTGGAAGATTTAGAGGCCATGTTGAAGGTCAAGCCATGAAAACAGAGACCATTCCATGTCAGTCCTTCCCTATACAAATTCTAAATATAAGTTGGAAAGGGTTGGGGAGTATGGGACAATATGTAGCTTTATTTCACGTGCCTAAAAGTCTCCAAGATCCCTCACAGAGACAGTACAATAAACCTGCAAAGTGATAACCACAGAAGCAGCCAGCCCTGCAGCTGAGCCATCAGCACCTTCGTGTCACAGTCACCAGGCAGGTGTTGGCACAGCTCAATGACAGCCAAGGCAGAGAGAGGCTCCTCCTCCTGCTCAGGTGAACACCCCTGCTCACTGGTATGGTCACTGCTGGGACCCAGAAGGGACAGACTTGGCTGCCAAACACAGGCTGAGAATGGGAATCTGCATATTCAAGCTCCCTGCTTAAAAGAGCTTCTAATATTAACTCGGTTCAGCTTGCAGCACACCCTTGCAGTTATTGCTAGAGAAATTTTAATGTATTTCCAGCAGCAAGCTGGCTCGAGATTGTGCCATGTTTTTTCTTAACAGTCACAGGCCACTCATCTGTGTCTGCAAGGAACAATCACCTGCTCTCATGGACCACCCTGGGCACAGCATTCGTACATTTCTTAACAAGAAAGAATGTCCAGATAGCAGTGAAAAGTCTGCTTCTCCTGCTATTTATCTAAATAATCAGTACTCACAACTGCAAGCTGTGAGAATACCAAGCTTCTTGCTCCTGCTGAGCCAGAGGCTGGGCTGGATGGCCACTCCAAACCAGAATTATTTTATGACTCTGTCATAACTTCAGTGCTCACAAAAGGCAAAATTGTAGCTACAGGGAAGTACTTCTGATACCGTGTCTTTTACAGCAAAACAATAGATCCTGCCTAACTTGACAGACACAATTTTTCGCTAAAGCTTTAAATCCCAACATTTATACTGTAAACAGTCCAGCCAGTCATCCCTTGATATCAGCTCATTGAAAGGAGAAACCCTGCATCCTTCTGCACTGAGAGTGGGTGTGTAAATCAAAACCACCTGTGCTTGTTGTGACAGCTTGTCAGAGGTGAACTGAACTCTGAATGCAAACTTTGTTATTTGAAATGAAGTCAGACAACTAACAGTGAATTATAGCCAGGAAAGTTTGACTGAAACAAAATACCATCTATTGTTACTATAGATTACACAAAGCAAGTAAAACTAATGATAACAAGCCAAAAGGGAAGGGACCCATCGGGACCATCGAGTCCAACTCCTGGCCCTTCACAGGATGCCTCAGGAATCATCACGTGCCTGAGAGCATTTCACTGGGACAAGGTCTGAAAACAGCACAGACTGTTACAAGACTGTTTGTAGAAAAGGGCTTCTTTTCAGATCTCCTTCATCTGTTTCTTCTACTCAGTTTAAAAGGAAGTTCACACCATTTATGCTGCGCTTCCAATATTTAACACAGGGGGTATCACTTTTCAGCTACTGCTGTGGTAACACAGTGCAACCTCTAATGGCTCTGAAATGCTCCTGAGAGTGGCTGCACCAGGAAATCCCAACCCTGCCGAGGCAGGGACTGCTTTTCCCTTGTTCATTTCACCCTCTGCTGACTCCCACAAAGCCAAGGGTGCGTTAGTGTGTTTGTGTGCAAGAAAATGGGTTCCTGTTGTGTAACGTGCAAGAGCCTCCAACAGCTCTGCAAATACAGAGCTCAAAGCCTTTACACACTTTTCAGACTACCTGACAAAAAGGCTAGGACACACTGGCTTCATTAGCACAAAAATCAAAGCCCTATTTTCTCTCCTTAATGGTTTTACAAATTATTTTAGTTTGAAATACAAGCTGTCAAAGCCTGCACAGTTAACTGCTCCCTTTTTTTTTTTTTTTTTTTTTTAATTTTCTGATATTTGTGCTCAACCATCGTGTCTGGGTGCCACATTTTGTCATATTTACTTTCCACATAAGTGATGGGACAGAAAACTCAAACTAAACAAAATATTTCAATTTCATCCACAAACTCTACCAGTATTTTTCCTATGCACATCTTGCTCAGGACATCACTGCAGGAAGGGGGTGAAGCCTTTGAGAATGATTTTTTTTCTCAGCTCAAAACTCCCCCAGGTGTGTTCATAGGCATGAGGACCAAAATACTCTGTGAGGCCCCTGACAAAAACCTGCAGGGTCCCTGTGGTTCTGCACAGAGCTGAACACAAGGTACTCAAACTGATAGGAACAGCCAGATGTAATGTGAGGAGAAAGCTTTTCACCACAAATATTAATGAAGTTGTCACTTACAAGTTCTTCACATCAATGATTCCTCGAAAGGCCTTTCTAGGGATTCCTTTTATCTGGTTTTCGCTCAGGTCTCTGAATAAGAGAACAGAAAAAAAAAAATACATTGTGTTAACAAAGAGAACACATTTCTCAAATCTGCATGAGCTAATGGAACATCCACGTGCTTGGAAAAATAGATGTTTCTGGATTTGTTACACTACACGGTGTTTTCAATTTTGTTTCTCTCCTCTAGAGGTCTGTGGAATGAGCTGAAATTACTCTCCAACCAAAACCACCAGAATTCCTGATACAAATGACAGAACTTTGAGAAAACATCACTCAAATGTGATCATGACCTTGGCACAATGCCATGATTTACTGTCAGAGTACCTGCAGCCAAATCTCATGCTTTGGAATGGCAACCCTGTAGTGTAAATGTAATTTCTCAGCATGCTTCTATTTGTTTACTGACTGCAAAAATACTTGACTACCCCTGCTCAGAATACAGCTTCTTATTTGAAATTAATATTCAGGAAAAACATGACAATCATTCTCTTGTGAGCTTTTTAAATTTACACTGAAAAGATCTTAATCTACTGCATTAAAATCCCACTGCCTTATGTATGGATGGGAAAAAAACTGGATTTTTAACTGTGTTTAAAAACAACCAACAGCAGTTCAAAAAGTCTGTCTAGTACTTAGAGTACATTAAAAAATGGTTTGATCTGCATAGTGAGTGCAGGTTACATTTTTCTGTTACCCAACCTGCACTCAGGTGCTTTTTCCCTTGATGAACTACAAACAGTTCCAGGTTCACAGCCTCTACCAGTGCAGTGGAGGCAGGAAGGAGGGCACCAGGAATGGGTGGGAAATGAACATGAAACCAGAAAGCTGGGATGCTTTTCATGCTAAGGAAAAGCAGCATCCACCCTGATTTTCCTGCTGGTGCCTTGTCAGCAGGGAGAAGGGGGAAGAGGTTTCAATCTGGTTTAGGGAACAAAGGGTGGGGCAAGAGAGTAATGGAAGAAGGAGGAAAGAAGGCAGATGAGTGGGAAAGAAACATGTAAGAAATAAGCAAATGAAGGAAAGGGAAGGCACAGTGATGAAAAAAGGTCAAAAAAAAGTGATCCTGCAGAGAATTGCACAAGGCTTCTTTTGGGGTGACCATGTCCCCAAGGCTCTGCCCCATTTTCAGAAAGAAACTCTGGCTCTCTGGAGGGGCTGGCAGCCTTCTGTATCACCCCCAGACACCCTTTTCTGTAAGTACATTTAGTGTTCAGCAAGCTCCTTTCTAGCCTCCACCAAATTGGTTTTATCAAATGAGAGGCCAGAAATCAGAGCCTGTCACAAAAGCCCACATTGACATTGCAGGTCAAGGCGTCTCACGCAGGGCTTTCTTCTGCTTTCCATCAGGCAGATAGGAAAAAAAAGGGGACTATGTCCTTGTCATGAGACTAATTCAATTTATACCAGCCATGCAGCCTACACCAAATTCTCAAAGTAGCCACAATTGTCCATTCAGACTATCACAAACAAAAATGTGCTGCTGGATATGAGTCTCTTTGTCAAGTCAGATTAAAATTCTTGGTGACCTTCACAATTTGTTTAACACTGATCCACACTCTGACCCCTCCTTCAACTCCCCTTTATTTTGCCAGCAACAAAATATTAGTTCTTTAAAGACAGACCTTCAACCCAGACAAATGATCAGGCTACCCGGACAGAGAAGAGGCAAAGTAAAGGGTATTTCAGAGCCAGAAGGAGGAAGTTTTAAGCTGTCACTCTGGTGTGATAGTGATGCACAGCAGAGCTGTGGTAAAAGTGTGACAAAATGGCTTAGCAAGGCAAAAATTAGTAAGATCTGAATGAAAGACACACACAAAACAGAAGAGAAAGGGCTTGAAAAAGTAGAATTGTGTGGTCAAATAAAACCACACTTAATCCACCATCTCAGGTTGCATTTGTCTGGTGTTTTATTGTGCATTTCAAATCATGTGTAAAAGTAAATCCGGTTTTCAAGTGGTATTTCCTAACATTGTTGTGTCCTACAAGGGCTAATTTATAGATTTAATCTCTGCTTTGTCTTTATGCTCAACTCTTAAACTGCAGCCAGGCAAAACCAGGGGATTGCATGAAGTTCATCTGTTTTCTATGAAAACCTTCTTGTAAAGTGTATTTTTTTATACCCTCTATTAGGCACTCTCCTCTAGCTAACAATCCTGCCTCTTTCAATCTCCTGGATTGTGAACTGAGCCCATAAATCTCTCCAGTGGGCTGAAGAACTGACAGCCTGCATGGCATCAGTGACACAGCACGGAAGAAAAGTCACCAATGTTTCTGTTACTGCCTTCTCACAATTATAATCACCCTGTTTTGAGATGGTCAGGAAGAGTGTTTGTCTCTGCTTCCTGACATTGTACCAGAGTTTTGTTAAGAACCTTTCATAAGCAAGCAAACCCCAGCCAGGCTCAGCCTGTGCAATTGACAAAATTTGCTCTGAGGTAGCACAAGAAACTTGACTACTGAGTTTAGCCTAAATTCCAGCTTTTTATTTCCTACTTCTCATAGCACACCTAATGAGAAGCTTACAGCGAAGGTATGCAAAATAAATATCAGTTATTAATAGTAACTGTAGAAAATCAAATAAATTAATGGAAGGCCAAAACAAAATCCTAAAAAGCAGAAAAATATGGCAGTACCCAAGAAAAAATAAATAAAGAATCTGGAAAAAAGAAAAAAGGTGGTGATTACTAATTGATTTCTTATTTCTTGGACAGAAGTTTAAAGCCGCCTATTTCTGTAATTGCAGGCAAGTCCAGTGCCTGGGGAGTGCGTGATGTATCCTAAAGGGGAAACCTGAACATTTCCAGACTTAGGGAATAATAGGCTTCCAAAAATCCTCACCCCAAGAGGCAGCAATAAAGAGCTGAAATCACTTGACCTGAGGCCAAACTAGAATGTGCCAGTCCATCAGCAGAACCCTCCTTGCAAGAGTTCCTCTGTGGAGAAAGAACCCAGCACAACCAGAACACTGCATTCCTGACCAACCAGAGGTGTTGAGCCAAGCAGAGGTTTGCAGATTGAAGGATCCTCCCTGGTTTGATAAATGCAGGCAGGTTCTGGGCAGTTTCACCTGGCACACAGGGCACAGGCTCCCTGCAGCCAGCCCCAGCCCAGAGCAGTGCACTGAGCCTGGCTCCTGCCTGGTGGGGACAGCCTGGAACGTGGGGAGGACAGCACAAGGCTCATCCAACTGCTCCCACAGCAAGCAACCCCCAGAGGAAACAGCATCCTCATCTCAGAGCTGGGGGAAAGCAAGCCCAGAGGTGTTAAAGATCTGGGGCTGCCCCTTTGCACAGAGGGGAGAGGCAGGAGCTGACCAAACCCAGCAGCTGTGGCTGCCATCCCCATCCCCTCACAGCACAGCTCAGCTCTGCCCAGCCCAGACTCCAGCAAGAGCTGGCACAAGCCAATCCCTTCCTCAGTTTTTATTTTAATTTAGCTAAAATGCTTTGGACACAGATGAACTACCACTGCAAGTCTAATATTGTTTTCCTGATCTTCAAATGTGAATTGCAAGTGCCTCACTGATAAAAGGATTGGAAAGGGGAAAAAAAACCCATCCAAAAGTGCTGACGTTTCCTAAGTGCCTCTGCAGTCTTTGCCATAGTGCTGGGTTTAGCTTTCTGCTCTAACGTTGCCTATTGCATCCTAAGTGGAAATTCACCTCTCTAACAGAGCAATAGAATACATTAAGGCTTTTTTTTTTTTCTTTTTTTTTAAATTATTTTGCCAGTAAGAGAACATAAATCACTTAATTGGAACACAAACCCTACAAGCAACCATAGCATGAATCTTCATTTGAACCACAGATCTAAAACATTAAAACAACTACTTAAATACAACTTCCAAAGTTACAGAGGTGCTGAAAATAACACATATTATATGAAAACCAAAAAATCAGCAGTGTCCATTATGCTTAGGTTTTCTTCCTTTTCAAACAAAAAAACCCCAAACCCTTTGATGATTTACCAGTTATTTTCCCAACCTTTTTTAATACACAGCTTTGTAAATCTAAAAAGACTATTTTTACACAACTGCTTGAAAAACAGTTTGAGTAAGAAGTTATTTAATGGGTTGAACACTAATCATTGATTATTTCTCCCATTCAAATAGGCTGGGAGATCACCATGCAGTGTTATCCAATAAAGAACTCAGCTTGCCTTTAATGTCTAAAGAGTTTAATACAAAGACTTAAAGAACGAGCCACCCAGAGCAAATTCCTCACAGCCAAACCTGTATCTTCCCCAGTATGTTTCTGTATATTGGTTTCATAATAAAACTGCAAACTCACAGAGTTAACCATTAACACAGGGAACAAATGGTTTCACTAAAATGAAGGAAAAACCCAGCCTAACAAACCTGATTCCTTTCTTCAGGAGCCTTTCAGCTTATCCACAATTCAGCTGCACCTTGGAATGAGTCAGGGGAGCTCACACACAGCTCTCTGTAGCAGCTGGTACAAAACCATAAGGCAAACACTGGTTCCTTTGACTGGATATGGGACTTGAGAGTGCAGAATAAGATTGTTTCCTATGCTCTCTTCTTGCCACAACAATCCTGGAAAGTTAATGTTGAACACCTGCTTTGCAAAATAAAACTAATGAAAGGTATGACTCTGGATTTTAAGAAAGGGCCAGCTGCCACCAATGCCAAGAAATCAGCACTGTGCCCTCCAGCTTTGCCCTGGCTACAGAATGTGCAGCTGAGAGAAATGAGAATTAATTCATCCCTGTTGGTAGCTTGGTTACATTCTTTTACAAATTAGGATTCCTGTGTTTAAAACATTTCAGTCCACTGCACAGATCAAAATTAAATAAAATAAAATGTTCCTGGGGTTTTGTGCACTTTTAAAGTTCTGAGACTATTCTTCAATCTAACTTTCCTTTACAACTGGACCAAAACTAGACTGAACTACTCCACTAAAGGTCACATACTTAACACAATCTGGTCACTGCAATTTGTCTCATTAGAATTAGTTTTAATTTCTACAATATGTTACACATAAACTCTATCCTGCAATGTTTTACTGAATTAAGTAACACAATTGAGGAGTTAAAGAGTAACAGATGGGGAAAATTAGAGAGTATAATCCAAAGATAATAGGTGTCTCTAAGTAACATATAACAAAGTATAAGCAAGACAAGAAAGTGAGGAATGATACAAGTCAGCTTTTTCATAGAACAAAAGTTGAGGGAAGGTAACTCCTACACTCAGAGATGAGACAGGGCAAGGAGATCAATGCTATCTAGAGGAAGAGTCTGCAAGAGAAAATGAGGCAGAAAGATCAAGGAAATCCACAGGGGGAAAAAAAGGAGTTTATTCAATTTTATCTGTAAAAATTCCAGCACAGAATATTGTGCATTTCGTTTACAGCAAGAAACAAAACAAATTTTCCTGCTCTGCCAAAACTGTGTGGCAGCTTTTAATTTTTATTTTTTAATTAAAACCAATATTTAGGATTTTCAACAACTAAGTATTACTCTTACCAAGAAAGTACTAATCTTACCATTATTGTCCTACTATCTCCAAAGCTGTTCAGCATTAGAGTTTTTCCTGTTCTACAGACAGATTAAAAAATAAGTGAGTTAACTGGTAGGGACAGAAACTTTGAGCCTTGTAAATATGCAAGATAAATTGATGATATTTATCATCTTCCAGGTGGGAAATGCACTGCCCAAATCAGGTCCCTCCAACAGTAATTAGAACAAGCTGTGGTGAGTCTGACACACTCATCAGCACCTGTGCCCTCAGTGCAGGAATTGTTTCTCCCTCTCAGCAGGGTCAGTGTAAAAATATTTACTGTAAAGCTGCACTTGTAGCTCTCTGTCCAAAGGAAAAATGGGAAAGTTGCTGATGGGCTACAAAGCAAGAGCTTAACAACACCAGTATTGTAAAGCATTACTCTGTGGAAACTTGGCATCACTGCTGATTTTCTAAAAGGAAAAAAAAATTCCTTCCTCCTACTGCTGCACGAAAAGCAAAGGAGGTGACAGGAGTTCTGCAAAACAAGAGCAGGTCCTGCAGATGTTGTGCACCCTGAACAAGGTGACTGTGTTTTTACTAAATACAATACAGCTGGCTCTCAGTTCGTGCTCTGGGAGGCTGCAGGGGAAAGGCCGGTTTGATTTTGTTTTGTTTGTTTTGAGGAGGGAATTTAGTTCAAAAATCCCAATGCAAGCAGTCCTCGGTGCTTTCACACAGTCACGCACTGCTGCACAAGCACTGCTGCTAAGCCTCCAGAAGATAAACACCAGGATTTCTCTGTTGATCCAGTTGTACTGTGAAGTGATAGATGTTAACTCTGCTCTTCTGTATTTCAGCACTTGCCCAAAGCCCCACGCAGCCTCATTAACCCCAGTCACACACACCCTCATTCTGGGGAACAGGACACTGAGCAGAGCCAGAGCTCAAAGATTTGGGAGGGCTGTTCACTAAGGGATCTAGGAGGAAAAAGATCTCAGCAGAAGATGATTATTTTATTATCATCTTCCACCTTCTTCAAGGACAATTTAAAAACCATCTGTTAATAAAGATCTTTCAAGGGATCCAAGCTGGATGGGCTTGTGCAGTTTCATGAGTTCTGTCCTGACACAACCACAGGGATCACACAGTGCATGCTGAAGTCTTTTTAAATGTTTAACAGAACAGAGAATACACATCTGTGATTACTTAATTCTTCATTAGAGATTCTTAAAATCCTTTCTTGCTTAAAAAAACAAAACAAAATAAAAAACCCAAACCTCACCTTGTTTCACTGAGACAGTGCAACATTTATGTGTTCATGCACCCAATGAAACCAGAAAAAAATTAAATTGATCAGAATATCTCTGAGAAGATGAGTAAATATTTTTATATCATTTTAAATGAACTGCAAAACTAATCAGTGCCAATGTCCAATCAAAGGCAACATTTGTCTTTATGACTTCTACAGGTCTCCCTCCTCCTGCCATTTCCAAAATGCCAAACAAATAGTGATCAGACAGCATTCAGGAGACTCTTATTTTAAAACCACCCATCTTGAGACTGATCTGAGCTTTCATTTTAGAAAGTAGCACCTGTTTTGCCCTTTGGAACATACACACAAAAGTGACATTTTTCCTCAAAGCATTTACACCCAACTTTGGATATGTCAGGGAGTAGGAACTGAAAAGTAACATCCAGTGGACTCAGAGGAAACCCTTGAAGAGAAGCAGCCCACTAGAAATAGGATAGGGCTGCTGACTAATAAATGACAATCAGATGTCTTTGTTAGTAGTATTTAACATAGGGGTTTAGTGCTTTAGAAAATGGTATCAGTATAATTAATCCTTCCTTTTGACTGGGGGGACAAAGGAACACAATGAGAGGCAGAGTGTGGCCAGAGCAAGGTGCTCCAGCAGAGTGAGGAAGAGAGAAAAAAAACCCTTCCCAGTCAGTGCCACAGATCAGGAATTCCACTTTGTGCAATTCATCCACTGAGCCTTCCTGCATGTGGGGAGTGTCCTGCCAGCAGAGACACAGCTCTGACACTGCACTGCAGACAGATCCACTTCGATAGCAAAACCTTTCCTCTGGAATTCTCCAGCACCGCTGGACCTCTGGATCGCTGACCAAACAAAGGCTCCCACACAAGTCCCAGTCCTCCAAGTGAATGTAAGGGAGATGAGAACACAGAGGCACTCGTGAGTTACTGGGGACACCACACACCTCAGCCAGGGAGGACTGAAGCACTGACATCAGGGAAAAGAAATTATTCTCCCCATCGTTTTCTATGGTTGTAAATATTTACTTGCTGCTAAAGCAATGTGAATTCAAAAGCTCTCTTACTGTTTATTAATGTTAATAGTTTCTAAAATAGAAATGCAGCTATATGGAAGTACCTTTATTTTAAGCTAATTTTAAAAAGCACTGGTTTTATACTGTTGACTGTTTTGGGGTTTATACTTTTGTCTGTTGAGCTGTACTGGAAAGAAACCATGTGCATTTGGAAATTCTAAATATCAGCAGGCAATGTTACCCTCCTCTGATCTCCCCAGAGACAGAGCAGCCTCCGCAGCCCTGCCTGACCACCAAGCAAAAAGATATTTGCAGTTTATTGGTTATATATTTTTTAATCATGATGAGTTTGTATTTTAGAAGGTAAACATGTGAAATTATAAAGTATAAAACATGAACTTTCTTTGCATAACTGATCAAGAACTGAAGCCAGACTTTTGACTGATCTGTCTCAACCTAACTCTGCCTTGGTTAATGATGAATATTTTTATACTAAAGATTCTTTAGCACTTTACTGATATATTAAAAAAAATACATCCCCTGCCAGTGAATATTTTTGGGTACCTAATCATCACATTGTAGAATGAAAACAATAATCACAATAGTATTTATTTAATTCAGGCTGCAATCCTGTACTTTAGCTAAGAAAGTAAGATTTTTCCTAGAATTAAGTAGCAATTACATATGTAAAATCTATGTTTTATTCTTTACCAAGTTCTCCTGAAAGAGCACAATTGTATAATTTGTTTGTATAATCACTGCAGAAATTCCTGTGGCTGTATAGAAAGCAATAAAAAACACTGGACAATCCATGGATAGTAAAACCAACTACAGCGACTTTCCATTTACCCCACTGAGGTATAAATGAGTTGCAAAGTATTTGAATGCACTGCAGTGAGAAAAACAGCATTTATAGCTCAGGCCCAGTTATCAGAAGCCTCTATTCTGCTCCGTGGTAAAACGTGCACCTGTGCAAGAGGGGCACACTGGTACTTGAGCTGGAATTGAAGTTTTAAATGCAAATTATAATATTGGACCAGCAATATCTATTCCACTGATATTCAGCAGACTGCAGGAACAGGTACTAGACAAAAGACAGAGGAGTTCCATGCACCTTCTCCCTTTTTTCTAATATTTTAGATTCTTTTTCTTCCACAGCCTCACCTTTATGTATCTGCCCTGCTGTGGATCTGAGTAGCTCTGAGAGTCCCAGTGAAGCACTGCAGATTTGACAAGATCCACTTCAGACTGGTTTGTGGCCATAATTCATTTTTCTGTGTGGATGTGACATCTAGATTTATTAGACCAAGATGTAATACCACAAAGTGGTTTGCTCAAGTGGGGATGTTCATGCAAGATGCAAGTGTTTAAGTAACAGCAGCTCTCTGTTTTATGGGAGGATCCACAAACCCAGCAGCTCTTCAAGAGCAGGTCACCCTGACCATTACAGCTGCATGACACCCTTGCAGACCTCATTCTCCTACTTCATTCACACCAAAAAAAGATTCACTGGAACATAAACAAATAATTTCTTCTTTTTCAATGACTGTTCATGTAGGTAAAGCACCTTTGAGAATCCCACTCCATGCACAGGAAGTTTATCATTCAATAACACCATGTTTTAGAAAAAGGCATTTAAATGGAACATAGGGGTTTTAAGTAGAGAAAATAAAACTCAAGTATACTAATAGAACAAACATGCTAACATGACACAAATCTAATCCAAAATTAGCTTTCAGCTAAAGTGCACATAAAATGGTGAATTCCTGCAAAAGAGAAATAAAACTCACAATCATTCTGCTCAGCTTACCAAGGGTTTTATTTGAATGTTTCAGTAAATCAGTGACCAAGGACCTAAACCTTTGCTGAAAACTCAGCTGAAATTAAGACAATTCACAAGAATTAAGTGTTCTTAGGACTTCAGTGCCACTACAGACCAGCCTGGCCTGAGCAATTTACACGTTGAATTAAGTTCCTTGAATCCACCCAAACTCCGTGTAACGAAACTCTCCAGATTCTACTTTGAAAACACCCTTTTTTTTTATCCTCCAACACCCAAAAATGCTCACAGGGAGATTTGGGTGTGCATGAATGCTTTACAGTAACTCTCAAAGGTGTGTGTGGTGATTTTTGAGCTTTATTCCCAAAGATGATGAGGGAACGAGGGCACTCCTGTGATTCATCAGCAGAGGCCTCGTTCCAGAGATCCACACGAGGACTCGTTTGCATAAAGCCACTTCCAGAAATGAACTCGGCTTTCCTCCGACTCCTCGTCAAGCATCTCGCTGCATTTCAGATTGACAACGTCAGCTCACAAAACTGAATTAAATGTGGAAGAGCTGACCAGGGAGAGGGAGGAGTGGCTCCTGCACAACAGATTCCAAGGGAAGCAACGAGATGTGTCCACACATTGCTGTTTCATTGCCGAGGCACTCTGAAGTCAAAGAACATCAAACTCCAGAGTGATTTGATTTCATCACTGCTGGGAATGATGATGATTTTCTCCCAAGTCCACTACAGCTATCTGAGTCTCCAGGAGAAAATATGCTCAACAGTTACACTTGACTTAATACCCCAAAAGTTCTTTCCATTTATGACACCTCCTTAGCAAGCTTTTGAAAAAACAATTAGCTAAAGGGGTGTCATGTGTCATATGACAAAAATAGTCTTATCTTATCAAAAAAGGAAATTTAACTTCATTATAGGACTTGGAAAGTTTACATCTTGATATTATTCACATCATGACTTCCAGATGTCATGCAGAAACCCAACAATCAAGAGACAGAAACTAAGAGTCAGTCAAAAAATATACAAGAATTTCTGCGTCCCAGTTCCATACACAAAGGCTTTTGTTTGGTTCCAGAAGGAATTCATCGTGGAACCTGTTTTTATCCCAGCTCAGATGCAATCACTCTTCCTTTCTTTGAACATTAAATTTGTGGAAGGACAACTCTAAATATCAGGCAACTGTGGTTAACACAGAAAGTGGTTTTCTAACTAAACCTACCCACCCTGTTAAGTTTATGCAATTATGATATAGATTATATACAACTATAACACATATGGTTCCAATGCTCCTTCTAGCTTGCTCTCTTTGTTCAGTCTTTCTGAATCATAGAATGATGTAAAGGAAAAAAGGCAAAACAAACACTAAATGTTAGAGTTGGGATGCATTACCAACACTTTACCAAAGACAATAATGGAACAGAAGTAGTTTTACATATATTAAATATTTTCAACTTTCAGATGTAACCTGCATGTGCTTTGATTAGTAATATTAAATTAGAGCCTAAGTTTATTTCTTCCTGTATGAAGCACATTTGGAAGTACTAAACACACCATACGTGTGTCTTCTTCAGAAAGTTCTTCATTATTACACAAATAGAATCTAAACCAAGTATTTTCAGTAAATGCTGAACTGGAAGACAATTCGCTCTAAGACAAAGGAGATTATTCCTTCAACTTTTCCCTAGTGCCTGGTAATTAGAAACATTTTAACCAGGTCAAAATCACACATCACAGGACGATGTCGGTGTCCTCTTCCTGCAATAGCCCAGAAGCACTACTGATTATTTTAATACAGTCTGTACATTATTCCATACCCTACCTCCCTGTGGATTTACATTCTGATTTTGTCACTTCCCACGGCAGACAGCGTCTGTCACAGAGAAGTCAGCAAAGAATCCTCTCACTGAAATCTCCCCCTCAGCTCCTGACCCCTGGTTATGGTCAGGGGAGGCTCAGCAATCACTGCAGGCTCAGCAAGGACCCAGCCCACACATCGGAGTTTTTGAAGAGGAGAGAAGGCCCAAATGAACATGTTCTAATTGCCTCAGTTGTAACTCAGCTCCTTTAAACCCCGAGAGGTGTGGGAGTGGAGCAGGAAGGAGCCCCATACCCGTGGGTGAAACAGGACTGCAGGAACTGAGGGCTCTGGCACACAGCCACTGCCTCTGGACCAGAAACATCAGTCTTTTTAGCAATGTCAAGGTGCCCCTAGCTAAAGAGATGGAAGCATATTTACACAGAACAAGTTCTAAACTGACTGAATAAACTATTAATAATGAGTAAAGATTTTCTTGGCCTTCCGAGCATCTTCTTTGGTTATCAAAGTGAGGCATTCATTAAAGCCACAGGATTAAAAACCACATTTTTCACTTTATCGTACTGAAACTTTTAAATGTAGATAAAAGGTAGGATGAAGTGCTATCTCTGGATTGCAACAGTACCTGAGGGAACTTGCTTCCCTCAAAGGCCATTCTGCATGTTCTAGAAACAGCACCAGTGCCACAGGGACAGCAGAGTTTGCTGATCAGGGCAGGGTGGTGATGTGAATCTGGGACTCAGACTGGTGAATGCATCTCTAACAGGGGTTGGTTTCCATGGGGATCAAAAGTCACCCTCTCATGTGGAACTCTTTCTCCCAGCTCTGTCTGTGAGGACAGAGCCCATGGGGATGGAAAAGGCTGAAGGCCAGTTGTGCTTTGGGCTGAAACATGCAATGCACCAGAACTAGACAAGCTCATGAGTGGCCAACCCATTTTAAAGGGGGTTTTTAAAATGTCTTTGTAGGGCACTGGTGACTCTTCACCACCACTGATAAACCCTAAAATGGCAAGATTCTCACACATGTGCCTTCTCTGGCACGTTCAGGGAACTTGGAAAATACCTTGTGTTCAGTCCTAAACCAGAAAAAAGGATTTCCAATGTGCCTGTTGGAATGAAGTCACAGAAGCCAAACAGATCTCAAGGTCTTGTTGTTTGCAGTTTTTTCTCTAACCTGATAAACAAATCCTGCCCAGGCTGCTTAGGAGCTTCCTGCCCTGGGGGCTTCTGTGCATCCCAGACTCCCACACTGCAAGCATCTTTGCTAAGGTAGCATAAAATTTCAGAGCACATAGTTAATGTTCAAATGGCACAGTATATTGATTCTCTACCCATCCCCTAGTATCTTAACTTTACCCAGAAGACTATTTTATTTAATTAACTTGCTGCTTTATTAATATAAATATTCCACTATTGATCACAGGAGAAGCTGACGCATGTTTGAGTCAGACATACATCAGATCCATTTAATGGAGCTCCACTTAGAAGAGTAGTTGGCTCTAAATCAAGGTAAATGGCAGCAAGTGCTCCTTGGGGATGACAGGGCTTAGCTGAATCTATAACATTTTTACGGAGCTAGTTTTCTTAAAAGCATAAAACGTATGGAAATTAGATATGAAAATGGTCTCTCCTTGCACGTATCAATTAAGCATGTCAATACCTTAATTAAATTGCTCAACTTAATGAGATTTATACCAATGAATATGTTTTATAGTTATAATAGCTTTTTTGGCTACTGTTCAAGATGTCAAATAAATTGTGAAAAGAGGATTAAAAAAAGTAGTAATTGACATTCTGAACTGAAGCCAGTATTTTTTCTTCTCATTTTTTCCCTTCATTCATGTGATTTTGGAGAACGTATAAATAAAGTAATGAACCCTGTAATAGCTTTGCTTTTAAAAATGTCTTTCTTTTCCAGTTCTAATCCTTCTTATCAAGTTCTCTAAGTAGCACACCATTTGAATTAAGAAGCACTTCAACCTAAATGATTATAGGATTTTTCCCCTTTGAGGCTCACTACAATGCCTTTTCTCCAAGAAAAAAAAATGAAGAAAAACTTTTCTCTCTAGACAAGCAGTTACTACAAAGATTTCTCTGTCAGACTAGGGCAGCACAAATGCCTCGAAGCACAAGGATTTTACACCATAAGCAATGGGCACTTCTACTCCCATCCTGGACTGATTCCAACTTTGTATTCACAATCTCTGGGGTAAAAAAAAAAAAAAAAACAAAGGAAGAAGCATTGGATGCTGCATTTCCTGGCATAATTCCCGAGTCCATCCTGAATGTACTCTACAACCTTGAAAAAGCCATCAGCTGTGTCAGTGACTCAGTTCTACAGTAAATGAGTTGGACTTGAGTGATCCTTGTGGGTCCCTTCCAGCTCAGGATATTCTAAGACACAGAAAATGTGCCTTTATTTGTGAGAAATGCCTGACTTTCATGCAAAAATGAAATATCTTCTCAAGTGAGAAGTGTTGCAAAAATTCCTTCCCTGCAATTGCTACAGACCCCCCTCCCAGCAGGACTGCAGGTGAGCAGACAGCACAAAGCACCTTTTCTCTGCCAAAATACACCTAAGGAGAAACTTCTGCTCACATGTCGTTCTCTCATTGCCTGGTAAAAAATACAGAAAATCTGAAGATAACAAAAAACATTCCAGGGAAGCTTCAAGTACAAAACCCTAAGTAAAACAAGAGTATTTATTCCTCCTTCACCTATCCTCTTAGCTGAACAATCTATTGAATTTTATCAGACAAGTAATATCCAGCTCAAGCCTTTGCATAATTTAAATTTCAGGTTCCTATATTTTACATTCAAGCTAAGAGATTCTGCCTGTAAGTACTTCAAGAAAGTATTTATTTTAATTGTTCTATGAACTGCACTGGGTTTTGTGAAAACTCTTACTAAACTAATTAAAACCAAATACAACTTGACAGTGGTCATTCAGAACCAAGAAAAGTAGCAGCTATATACTTTTTCAATGTCTTATTTCTGGTCAGTAAGAGACAAACCTTGTCCTTTGACTTTATTTTTTATCCTTATTCAATATTTTCTCTGTAAAGCCAACCTAATTTTTCTTGTTTATCAAAACATTAAATCGATTTCTTTAGCTGTATTCCATGCCAGCATCTGTGACAGTGAAGGATAAACTCCATGACAGAAAGTGGTTTGTAAGGTTAAAAAAAAAATCATAAGAACAAGGGCTGAAATGTCAGGAAAGAAGAGGAGGAATAATTTGTACAAACCTTGTCCTCCATTATTTTTACAAATATCTAACACCTGAACTGATTTTTCACTTAACACAAGCAGAATTTGCTGTATTTATGGCAATGATTTTCATGTAGTGAAGTGCCATTATTTAAATAAAATAGAAAGTAGTTTCTGATTTGATTCTGGTACCCAGTGTTTTCTCCACATAGGTGAACTACAGCCAAATGCTTTTTACTGGAAAGGCATCATTTCACTTTGAGTGTTTGGTTACATCCTGAACATTTCAGTGGAGCTTTCCATCCCTTTACTGCAGCAGTGGGTAAGTAGGGCTAAAGAAATACCAAACACTAATTCGTTTTACATTTCTAAATTTATAACTAATAAACTACATTTCAGGAAAAAGTTACTCATTCCACCAGCTGATGGCCTATGAAAAAGGTTATAAACCAATAAAGACACAGCTTCCCCACTTGGTTTGTCTGCTGTGACCTCTCCACAAGCAGAGTCTCCTCATTACAGGGAGTGTGGATGTGGACTGTGTTCTTTCCTCAACGTTCAGAATTGCATTTTTTTCCCTTTTTCTGCACTGATGACATTAAATTGGTTTGTTACCTCATGAGGTTACTCTCAGAATATCTCCCCTTTTTCTTTTATGCCTAAATTTCAGTCTTGTAATTTGTGACATTGCAGATGGAAGAGTAATATTTTTAAGTTAAATAAAAACTATTAAACTTTTACTTTTGACATCATTTAAGACTAAATATTTTATATAAAAATGGCTGACAGGTGTGACATCTCAATACATCATTATTAGAGACAGCAGTATCTACATGATATCTTTAATTCTTAGTTTTCCTAGGGAATATCAGAATCCATGAAGCAAAGAAACAGTATAACAAATTGCCAGGCTATATGTAATTTCTTAACAGGCATTTATTTTCCAGGCTTTTCACCTATTAAAAATGAACAGCAGCACTAGTTGCAGCTCAAGCAACATTGCAAAGCAAAGTTGAATCCCTTACAACAGCTTAAGTGTTCCAGATTTATGAATAACAGGAGGATTTCATAGGTTAAGAGAGAATAAATTCAGTATTTCTTCTTGGAACTTGTTCTAAACAGGTATACAATTTTGTTATAGAGTGTGCTGTGGTCTTCCTGGAAAAGGATGCACAGAAAGATACATGGATTTACAGAAAAGCTCTTAATCAAAAGAATGCAGAACTAAACCAAAAGTCATCCTTAACAGGGAAATGATATTAGGCTACTTAAATGTTCAACTGATTACAGCTAATCACTTGAGAAAAAGGTTGTTTTTTCCTCAATGTTAATGAGACTGAAGTTTTGGGTATCTGACTTCAAATCACAGAAACTACAGAATCAAAGCTGGAACACCCTAATGAGCAGATTTTCTCATTACTGTAGAAGTTGCTCAGGATTTTTTCTCTTTAATAAAAGAAATAAATTACAGGATTCTTTTGACAATTCAAATGGAAACACGAAACTCAGCTGCTTGGATGCTCTCATATTTAAAGCAGCATCTCAAAGGCAGTATTGTCTGAGGATGACAAGCTGCAGAAAATCCAGTTTTGCTGTAGCACCACAATTCCACTGTCCTGCAAAAGCCCCAGAAAATATTTTCTAGAGAAGCTTCTCCAAACTTTTGGTGCTTTACAGTACTCTAACTTGCAATTGCAAGCATCAGCAATAAATTTTTAAAAAGTAAAACCAAATGAATCCACCTTTTATTAAAACTATCTTCAAAAAGAAAATGATGTTCCACTCCCAAGTGCCTCCCTGGATGACCCTGGGCTCCAGGAGCACCACTGCTCTCACCACTCCCCAGCTGCTGCAGTCACCTTCAAATCAGGACCTCAGAATGGAACACTTCCATTTCATAAACAGAAAACACTGTTAATCTACTTTAAACCAAGGCTTGCAACACATTCCAAAAGAAATAACTGTTCTTCAACTAAGAACTACTGCTTTAATTAGTTGTTGCTTTAAGTTTTACAAGATGAAGAGGTACTTTTCACTTAAATGTCAAATTATTATCAAAAACATACACATCAAGAGCAAATAATTGGAGAATATCTATCTTGTGAATATATTTATATTTAAGAGTAAAGATGTTTCTTCAAATCTACATATGCAATTACACAGAAAACAAAGTCACTGATAGAGCAGTTTTTAGCATGTTATGCAAAAATTTTCACTTAAGTATTGTTCTGTAGGTTAAAAGAGAAAATATGTTACAAATATTGTCTAAAACTAAGAAAATATTTTTAATGTGAAACTAATGCTAAATATTTTCTTTTTCATGAACTTCGCTAAGATTAAATGAGCCAAGGGTGCAAGCAGCCAGTGCCTGTTGGATAAGGGTTTGACTTAATGTTTGGTAATACTAAAAGGAAGCAGATTCCCCAGTGTGCTCCACCTTCCTGGAGGGTTTGGTCAGACAAAAGTCAGTGTTTCTCTGTGTATAACACAGTGACAGCTCTTGCCTACCTGTGCCAAAGTGAATCCATTCAGCCTCACATCCCAACACCAGCACAGCACAGCTAATCCTTGGCTGGCATTTCTTATTTTCCACTTCAAATGAGAATTTTTAGCACCTGATCCAGAGTCAGAAGTGCAAGCCCAGGAGTATCCAGCTTACATCAGAGCATTATATATCAGGAGACCTTGAAGGTCAACATTTTTTTCAACATGCGTTAAAGAAGTTTCAAAATACTAGACAGATACATCAAGTGGTTACCACTTTTCAGGAACTTGTTTATGAGTAGAGAAGGGTCCTTTAGATGCCTTCAGCAGGCTCAGATTTGAAAAGGTTCAGCTCTCTCCATGAGAGAAGACATTGAAAATATTGCACCTAATTTAATTCAAGGTCTTTATAGGTATTTGAGGTGCCACATTCCAGTTCAGTGGGGAAGAAGAGGTCAACATTTGCCTTCTTTCACTGTCTCCTCACAGTTTGTTCCTCAGGTGTTGTCAGTGAACCCTCCCTGAAGCAGGTGGGCCTGTCCTAAGGCAAGGCTGGCTGCAAGCTGTGCTCAGGGCACCCCAAACCCCCCGTGCCATCAGACAGTCCAGCCCCACTGCCACCAACAGCTGGCTGGGAGCAAAGCCCATCCCACCAGAAATGCTCCAAAGCCTCCCAAAAAAAAGAACAAATGATCCTTCTGACTCAGGAAAAGGGGTTTTTGGGGGCAGCTGCTGGAGGATAGACCATGAGTGAAGTTTGCTGCTTGGGTGGTGGCAGTTTCTCTTCTCTCCCTCTGTTGTTTTGAAAAGGAAAATGTGTGTCTGGTAGGGGGTCCCACATTGCTTTTTCAGCTTGGTATAATGACAAAGGTTGGCAAGCCTCATTTCCAAAGACAAACTTTCTTTTTCCAAGGAAATTATGATTTTCAGGTGATTTTACATTTTAAAATAAGATTTATCCAATATGGCCTCTAAAGCCTCCATCCTTTTGCCAACATTGCCACGGCTCAATGAAATCTCAGTGGTCAACTTTGATTGTTTTTATTTGCAACCTATTCTACTAAGAAAACAATGTACTTTCTAAAGCCTGAATGCCTGCTATCTTTATGGTTTTAATATGCTGACAATACCAATTGTTTGGGTCTTCTAGTGATTTATCAAAGAATTATAATTTCATGCTAAACAACTTGCATAACAAGGATGGAAAGGAGGGCAAGAAAAATCAGGGGGTTTAGGTGAATTTAATAGAACTTTGCTAGTAATAGCAATTTGCTAGTATTTTAGACTAAACAAATTTTTGCTAAGGTATTTTCTCTAGGTAAATAATATCCAAGTGCAGATAGGAGAGACAAACAATTAATAAAAATCACTCAAATATGAAACTCGTAACTTCATTTATTCTTCACAATTCAAGAGCAGCTCACAGTCTCATACTTAAGTTAGGTACTTCCTTATTGCCTTTCAAGGAGGATTAGACTGAAATATTATCTAGAGAATATTCTTTGAAGTATATGCAGTTACCCATTCTACTAAGCTGATATTAAGTAAGTGAATTTTCATGTTCTGGGACATATTGAAAATATTTGATTATATGAGGAACCAAAAAGAACAAAAACACCAGAAACATGTCCTACATACATACAAAACCTCTCACATTAATAATAAATTGATCTGGAATGGGCAAGAAAATCAAAATCAAGAGAATTAAAAATTGTCTCAGGTTAAATCCAACTATGATTTAAACTATGATTAAATCCAACTATGATAAGGAGTGCAATATTCTGTTCCCAGTTGCCACTGTCATAAATTGAATGTCTGCTGCTCAGAATATGGTTTAATTTTTTATTCTCTTGTTCACTCATATATAAGCCAGCCCAATTATTGTTGATATTGTGTTTAACTTAAGACTTTGGGACTTCTTGTTATCAGAAACTGAATGTCATGGGGATGGGGAAGTCAGAATTAAGAAGTTGATTTCATTTCCTTCTGAAGTTCTCTGGGCTCTAACCAGCCTCAAGTCCCACGAAAGAGGAACAAGATCAATAACTATGAGAGCCACAGGGATGGCTCAGTCCCATCCCACACCCACAGACAATATCTGTGTATTCCTCTCTGGTCACCTTTCCCTGTGTCCATCCCTTGCATACTTTATACTTGAGTTTGAGCTCCTCCTTGTCACCTTTGCTTGAATTCCTGCTCATCAGGGTGGGCTGGTTGAGCCTGGAGATGCTGTCCCTGCCTATGGCAGAGGGTTTGAACTCTGTCATCTTTTAGTTCCCTTCCAACACAAATCATTCTGTGATTGTTGATCCTTCAACATGATCCTTCAACATTGTGCTTCTGGTACAATGAATGTCACCCAGAGCCAGTTTGAAAATCTACAAATAACTGGAGTTTCAAACATTTTCATGTAAGGGTGCTCTGGAAACATTTTGTTGTACTTGGTAATATATCTTTCTGACAGCCCTCAACTGAACTCATATGTGAGTAGGCAAACAGAGTTTGTCCTCTTTTCTGTAGAGAATTAGAAACTTTGTCTTCTGTTTTACCAAAGAGAGGAGGCAGAAAAGGGAGAGGAGGGAAGAAGGGAAACAGCAAAAGCACAACTCCAACACCTTGTAAACTAAAAATATTCCCAAAGCAGTGCCACTGTTGCTAGTGTCCCTAACTGTGTCCCTTCATCTTCCTGGAAGCAGGAAAGCAGGGGGAGCACCGTGGGACAGCCCAGCCCAGCGTGGAGCAGGGCACTGCTCTCATCTGTGTATATGCAACATTTACTGTGCTCGGCTCAGGGCTTTACTGCTGCCCTTCATTACTGCTAATGGAATCCCAAGGTCAACGACCAGTCGTAAATGTCCATTCTAAATAAAATGTATTGAAGACACCCTCCCCAATGTCTTTTACAAAGGTTCCTGGTCAGACCAGGAGTGTCAAATACCCAGTTGATCTTTCATGATAAGAAACTTTATCAGCTGCGTGGATTTAGATTTCAATCTGTCTCAGTTAAGCACACCCACCGAGATTAGATATTTCCTGTGGGCTGCTCACAGTTGGTGACATGTTTTATCAATATTCATTTTCTCTTCCCCCTGCTCACAGTGCTTCTCCCACGTGGTGGTCTCATATCATGCATATGCATGAGGCCTGTGGTGGGAGTACTGATATTATAACAGTGGTGTAACACTCCTTGGCATTTTGTTATTAAAAAATACATCTTTTTTTTATATTTAGTTTGCATGTCTCTCCCTTCTTACATAGAACAGCTGTAAATCATTAAGGAAAACCCCAAACCCCTCACTGGGCAGGATAATAATGACAGAATTCATGGATAAAAAAGAAGAAAACCCAACAATATGACAGAGAGAGTAAAAAACCACCAACCAAATCAACCTAAAGAACCACAGAAAAAAAACTGTAGAACTTCCTATGCTCTGACCAGAGGATAAAGATACTTCTGGTTTAGTTCAGTTGCCTCGGGATTTATAACTTCCCCTAAAACATTTGTTAAAGTACAGGGATTTACCACTTTCCAAACAAGACTGAAATGCTTTATTTATCTTGCAGGTTTGCAGATCTCTTTTTGGTTTGAGTTTTTTTTCCCCTCCAGTTAAGAGACACTGCTTTTGACAGCAGAAGATGTAACCTTCTAGATCTACTAGAAGATGTAAAAACAATAAATTCTAAAAATGTTTTGAAAATGCTGTTAAATGCTCCATTGGATGGAAACAGGTTAACAAGAGAGCACAAAAATGTTCTACTTTTACTAAATAAGTTTTACAGAGCAAGAATTACAGTCATACTGTACATGCACCTGTCTGCTCAGAACAAAAGGGTTAATTTTATAAGGGTTTGTTCCAGCACATCGTTTGTTTCAAAGCAGCTACACCAGCCAGATACCAAGCTGATACAATAAACAGCCATGCCAAATCTAATGGATAAAGAAAAAGAGAACCACAGGAAGAAATTTTCACATGAAATCAGGTAATGACAGGAAAGAAAAATGAGGATACCTTGAAATAAGTAAAAAAAAGTCCAACATTCAAGTTGTAGAAAGGTTCTGAACATGAAGACTGATATATTGCTGCCTTTATATCATACCTACGTGTTTTACTCTAGTAAGTAAAAAATTATTCATTTTAACACAGAAGCACTGGAACTTCAAATAAATCCATACAGTAGTAAATACTGCAGAGAAAGGATTCATTTTCTGTTGAGGGATCAGAACAAACAACAAGATTAATTAAAATTTTATCATACCATTTCTTAGAACAAAATTTTGCATTTAACTCCACTGCTGTGTTGTTAAGGCTCACATCAAACAGGCTGACAGAGGCTTCCTGAAGACAGGCAAGGAAAAAAGCTGAAAAGGGATGCCTGGGCTCATTACAGATGCTAATGCAGTTTAATGACCAATTAGATTTCTTTTTAAACAAGGTAAAAGCAGTGTGGGAGTCCAGCTGTGCTGCTAACAGAAGCCAAACGAACTGCAATATGCTGGGAGTGTTGTGATGTGCATTATTAACCCAGTGCCAGATAAGCCCCCATCCAGAACACTATTAATGGCTCAGAAAAACTCCCTACTCTTTCAGCTTGAGCTATCTGAAGTTATTTGCATTTTCAATCCCTTTTCATACAGATTAGTTAGAAGGTGGTAAGAACCCAACAGCCAGTGGAATATATCCTGTATATACTGCAAGGAGCAGCAATATGAATTTTTTCAAACATTTTCAGTACAGCCATGCTTCTCTTCCCGTGGGGAGAGGCGGCTCTGCTGAATGTCACACCCAGGTGTTCTCCTAGCTCGGGCAGGTCCAATTGCAGCTTCCTGGAATCAGCAGCCCTGTTGTCACTGCAGCCAAGCTGAAGGGGACCATGGTTGGCACTGCAGTGACCAGTGCTGAGAACGAAGCCCTCACCAGCAGGATACACCACTAACAAAGAACCTCCTTCAGGTCCACAGGACCCCCCAAAACACCAAAACTCACTAACAGGAGCCCTCCACTGTATGTTACAGCATTATTAGGTGGTGACAAGAGGATTAAAATTCAGGTCAGGACTGGATCAGCTCAGTAACATCTTGCCCTCCACCTGTAACATACATGCACGTGTGGTCACACATAAACACCCTATTAACTGCCAGATTGCAGATATAAGCTTGATATAGTTCAAATGCTATCACAGGCCTCATTTGATTAATTAGTTGCAGAAGCACTAAAACACAGCTATAACACTCAAAATAAACATTTCATGAACAGCTACATTTCATGAAGGTGCAATCATTTAGAAACACTAATAGTTCGTTGCTAACTTCGCAGGTCTAAGCCTACACTTGTTATGAACACTCAAATTCAGAATCACAGAATGGGTTAGGTTGGAAAAGACCTCAGAGATCATCAGGTCCAAGCTTTGACTGATCACCAGTCAACCAGGTCATGGCACCAAGTGCCACGTCCAGTCGGTTCTTGAGCACTATCTTCCTATAATTGGAGAATATTTTTTAAATCAAGAGTAATCATACCACATCACTGTAAGATTTCAGAATAAATATAACTCCATCTGTGAAAAAATTCAACTCTTATATACCAGAACCACGGGATTATCCATTCCTGAACCATACGCACTGTGATCAGGTTTCATGCATTAGAACAACTCAGGTTTTTAAAGATTTATTTCATATTTTATAATATTAAGCAACTAAAATAATATGGATTAGAAGGATATCTGTGGTTGTAGTGGGATAAAAATATGTATCTGTTTGTCTTATCCACTGTACAACTACACCCAAAATGCTTTTAAAATTTATATGCATTTTGTAACTTTCAAGCTTAGAAATAAAATAAAATATATTTGCCTGAAGAAGACTCCTTTTCCACAGAGTAGTTGATCTCCCAGCCTTCAGCACTGTCATATAAAGTCCTGTGAAGTTCTGCAGTGGTTGCACAGTACTGTAATTTGAAGAAAGAATCTCTTCTCTGTATTTAAGTGAATGTAGAAATTTCTCATGGAAAGCAGACAGCTCACACCTCAGCATTAATCCTGTGGTGTCTTTTGCAAAAACTGTTTTAAAAGCTAATACAAGGTCTGTATGAAGTTACTCTGTTAAAGATGATAGAACTAACAAGATCCCATCCTAAGAAATTCATGTCACAAATGTCAGCCACCAATCCTACTGTAAAATGTTACCTGCTTTTCTCCAAGGGAGGCAGCCAAACTACCACTACACCATGCAGAAATCCCTGCACTGAAATACCTTCTTGATCTGCAGTACCACAACACTGATAGAAAAGTACATCAGTTGTGGGTTTGGCAACAGATGGAGAACAAAAAGTAAATTGCAGCACACACAAAGGGAAAGAAGTTATCTTCCCAAGAAGGGGTTGATGTTTAAATTCAATACAGTAATAAAGTGTACTTGTGTAGTAAGCAGGCAAATCCCTAGTAAATATAACAAATGAATCCTGACACCAGTCCATTTAATACACTCTCTCACACAGCCCTTTATGAATGTTCCTTCCACTAAAGCTCCATTGAGCCAATCCACTTCAATTTTACCTTGCAGTGGAACTACTGCACTCAGCTCTGTCTCCCAGATAATTCTTAGGAATTGGGCACTTTGCTCATCTGCCTCTTTGCTACCAAGGAATAAACCAGAAAACATTGTTAAAAGGTGATTCTAGAAATATTAAGGTTTCAGCATAATCGGAGCTGTACCCTTTAGTGTTTGAGAGGGCTGCCTGGGGTTGTCACTAAGGAAAACAGAGACACAGCTTGCGGCCCAAAGACGTTTGAGAAAATACATTAACCTGCTTTGGAAAATGAACGGGTAAAATCCCTAAAATAAATGGCCACTCTTCCCTTGTAAAAGATGGCATAAATATTATATAGCAACTACATTACCAAGAAGTCTACTGGTGTAGAGACAGCCCCCTTGCACAAGCCATGATCTTTACTCATCCTGTGCCCCACAACCCTTCTGCTCACAGAGAATGTGGAGAAGTTCCTGAATGCAAATGAAATGAATAGAACAAAATGACCTCAGGTTCAAATCCTATAAAATACCTCCAGCTACATTTTTACAAGCTCTTCTTTCAGATACGTTTAATTAAAATAAAAGTATGATATATGCTGCTGTGCAAAGCCATTCTGATAACCAGAGTGGCTGAGAAAGAACGACATATAAGTTCCCCTTAAGACAGTTGTTTTAGAAAGGCACACAGATTACTGCATCTGCCATTTGTGGGCCATTTATCATATGCCTACTGATTCTTCTAGTGCTTCAAGCATATTTCAGGAGGAGTTTATGGAAAAAAAGAAAGATAGGGCTTTCTTTCTTCTAATCTCTGCTTCACTTGGAAACAGGAAAAAAAAAAAGTATTTTTCATTATATCTTTTTGTTCTGACAGAAAATTTAAAAGGAGAAGATCTCGAGCCTGCTGACATTAGCTGATGTTCAGTGTGTTTTCAGTTAGAAAATGAACATTTTATTTGCTTGTTGTGAGTTTGCCAGAACACGACAAATATTTATTTTTTGCAGAGAATTAGTAGATGCCACATCAGATGTAACAGTCTCTCTCTGCTCTGGATCCTCTCCAAAGGCCGTGACAATACAAAGCACATGAGAAAGCAGAAGGATCTTCAGCCTCCTTGTGGTGATAGCAAACTACTTCACTGTCTGCATCCAAAGCATTTCAAGATACCTTTTAAAATCTTTTTTAGTGGTAAGAAAACGGAAGAAGATAGATTATGATACCTATGCAAACCCTTAAAAAGATGGTTTTTTTGTCAACAGAAAAATAAGTTGAAAACCAAATAATTTCCATCTAAACCCTTCAACTTAGTAAGACTTTGCTGTGGGATGGTAAGTGGGCTCTGGTTGGTAGGATGGGAAGAGAACAGAGCCACAGCCGGTGCAAAACACAAGATTTTCCTCCAGCAGGGTTTGCAGGCCACGAGGCTCTGCTCCATCTTCTCTCCCTGCAGCATATTTTCAGGTCCCAGCCTGGCCTGACCTTTCCAAATTCTGCATTCACTGGAGGGGACAGTTTATTTCTTGGGCTGCCTGTGCCACCTGATAATTGCAGTGTCCTTATCTCCAGCATGCCTCCAGGAACTCAGGCTGCAGAGAACAGTCCCTCCACAAGGATTGCTTTACAGACTACCATGGATTGCCAACCCTTAGGCACAGCTTTCCAAAGCAGGGTGAGCCCTGACCCTGCCAGCCCTGGCCACCCCAGCACCTCTCCTAAGGTGTCACCAGCTCAGGCAGTGACCCACCTGCTGAGGTCACAGCTGGAGGTTGGACAGCCCCCACAGCCCAACGTGTCCCACATGACCATGGGGATGTTTGTTCAGAGCTCTGCCTTTTACGCCTACCAGAGCCCATTGCAAAGGCAAAGGTTTGAGGAACTCATGCCAACTTCACAGCTCTGTGGGTACTGACAAACAGCAAAGCCAGCACAGCCTAGTGCCAAATTCAGCAACAGGAATCCTTCCTCTGTGCTTTGTCAGAGCTTCCAACTCACTTTCTGGGAGTTCTGACCTCCACAAATTTGCCAGGAGCACTGCACCTGGTTATGAGACAGGGAAGCAGAGGCTTTCCTGCAGTGAACACAGTGTGGTGGATGGACACAGAGCAAGGTTTGTTCTTCCACCAGCAGCAGTCACTGCTCACCACTGTAGTCTCATCAGAGATCAGGGCCCCCACTGGAACAGCCCAGGTAAGCTCTGCCCACTGAAGTGAGCCAACACTCCCCTCCTTTATGCAGGGTAAGGTAACGGTGCTGATTGAGGCAGCAGGCACGTTCCAGCTCAACCTCTGGACCTGGGTCCAGGCATCTGGAAACCAACACTGGAGAGTAAGCAAAGGTCATAGAAAATTGCTACAAAATCGGGGTTTATTTTTTTTTACAGAAATCTCAGGCAATCTGCAGCAGTCATACAGCTGGTGCCTGTCAGAATAAAGAACAGTCATTCTTGAACTGTCAGGCCAAGCTTTCCTCTCTTCATCAGGGCTATAAAGCAACAAAAATGTTTACAGGAGGGCTCTTCAGAAAAAGCAACCTATGGAGCAGGAGGTATGAATGACCTCTGATTAGCAGCATGGTGCTACAGTCTCAGGTCACAATACGACCTTGTCATTTTTCTGTCTAAAACCAGCACTGAAAGGTGAAAAAAACAAACAGATGTCAAGAGAGAATCAAAATAGGACCAACTATCTTGGCACTTATATCTCAGAGCCGGGTAGACAATCACCAGATAGAGCCATCTCAGTCACAGGAGAGTTTGCAAGGATCTCCCTTCTCAAAGCAGGGCCAACTAGAAGGGGTTCCTCAGTTTCCAAGTTGCTTAATTTTCTTTTCTTCAATTTGTGCCCATTGCACTGGGCACTACTGAGAGGAGCCTGAGCCCCTCATAACTACCCACACACACCTGGGGTATTCACACACAGTGATAAAACCTCCCTCAGAGCCTGCTGTCCTCCAGGATGAACAGTCCCAGCTCTCAGCTTCTCCTCTAAAGTCTCCTCTGCAGTCCCTCCTCCTTGTGGCCCTTTCCTGGCCTCTCTCCAGGAAGTCCATGTGTCTTTTTTTTTTTTTTTTTTTTTTAAGTTAGGTTCCAAGTAATTTGAAACGTTTTTCTTCCACCACTTTTGCTGGACACAAATCTTAATCTCCAGCTATGCCAGTACCCCTACTAAAAAGACTTTGGAAAGTCACTCACCTCCCGCAAAATTATGAAGTTTATATGTGGTAAATATAAATATACAATTATTCATTAATAAAAATGACATAGTGGCTATATGACACCAGTTATCTCAAAAAAAAGGGTATCTTCAAAGGTGCCAAGTATTCTTAAGGAGATAATGGCTCCTAATACATGTTCTCTAATATAGTTGGTCTTCAAGCCTGACAGGTTATTGATATAAATTGCATGTAATTAGCCTTATTAAAGCCTATAGTACAATAAAACTGCTATATGAAGAAACTCCCTATGTTAATTAGCACTCCAGCCATAACCCATTCTTTTGCAGATTTCCTGGTCTGATACAGCCATTGGACTCTGTACAGCCCACATCTTGTATTAAGACAAGAATCTGCCACAGAGAGAGCCTGTCATCAGTTTTATGTCAGCTCCTTTCTGCTCCAAGGCACAGCACATGGGTTGGACAGGATGCAGACTATTCCAGCAGAGCAGAGTTGGGTTTTAAGCACCTTCCATGTGCAATGAGATCCGAGAGGAGCCAGGAATGTATAAAAGAAAATTTTAGATTTAATGGGCAATGTGTATACACATTATCAGAAATTAAGATACAGAAATATTTTTTTCCTGAGGAAAGGAATGCTGTCTCTCCCTCCTAGATTTTGACAAATGAGGGTCATTAGCTAGCAAGAAATCAAGAGAAACCTCTGTTGTTCCAATTATTTTCTTTGCTCCCATGGGTATGACAACTTCACACAGAACATCTCCAACAGAGCAGTAAGTTTTCCATTCCCCCATAGCTGAACATTTCACTACTTCCAAGATCACTGTGAGCTTATAACTTAACCCATGGCCTTTTATTGTTATTGATAAAAAATATAGAGCTGGATGACAAAGCCTGGATACAAAGGCCAGGTGAGCATCACCTTTTCTGCCTTTTCCATTTACCCTCCAGTTCTTCCCTCGTAAGCAGGAGAAGCCTTTCAGCCAAAGGAGAAGGACTTTCCTTCTGTAAGACAGCTTGGAAAGCAGGCAGTGAGCATCAGACATTGTCTCCTGCTGGAGCAGGTTCAAAACCTGCCACTCCGCTCCCTGACAGCACAGGGAGTCCCCAGCAGCAAACAGTGGCTCTGCTGGCAGAGCCCTTTGGCCTCCCAGTTGAAGCTGTGCCATGGACAGGAAGAGAATTAAACCTTCCAGAAAATCAGAAATAGAAAGCAGCCATTAAAAGAGTTGCCTGGAGGAAGGAAAAGTTGAGTTGTCAATCCTTGCTGTAAAGCTATTTATACACTTTACCCAGTGACATACATGGGAATGTGATCTCCTGGAGCAGGGAGTAGAGGTGATCTCACAGGCACTGGATTTAGCCCT
Organism: Chaetops frenatus; assembly: GCA_013400775.1. Lineage (NCBI taxonomy): Eukaryota > Metazoa > Chordata > Aves > Passeriformes > Picathartidae > Chaetops > Chaetops frenatus. The sequence continues at coordinate 284,661 of VZTR01027113.1, read as the reverse complement.
CAGCTCCCCACCACCAGGATTATGATTGCACACAAGTGACCAGAAATGAATGGCTCTGATTCATGCCTGTGTGAAGTCAGAGTAAACCACTTAATTAGATTAACAGATCTAATAAGCAGGGAGCTGCATAAAGATCTTAAAGCTCCAATTCCCACCCCCCCCCACCCAGGGACATCCTTCACACATCTACCCAAAGAGTTTTGGGGTTTTTTTACCATAACAGCAAACAAAATCTCCCAAAGAGATGCACCCAAATTGCCTCAGCAATAACCTTTCTAGAGTTCTTAAAATCCTTTAGCCTCAATATTGAGGGCTAAAAAGTAAAAACTCCCAGACAATTACATGTATTAAAACGTCAGATGGGTTTCATTGTAGGTGAAATACATAGCCCATTCCTTTAAATTAAACTCAAAGACATTTCCTTCCCCTCCTTTGCCTGCTCCCTCTCCTTCTCATCTGTAGGACGGAGCATGCTGCTTTTTCCTTAAGAAGCACACCAGATTTCCTGTCTTAAACACACTCTATAATTAACAACCAGCAAATAATGAGTACCCAGGATATATAAGTCTATTAGAGTGCTGGCAGTGCTAAAGACTCATGCTGTTTCACTGTGAGCTCCACTTGAAGAGGTGATTTATGGAGGACATTTTTTCATTAAGTAATAGCAAATGGTTTCCACCCTCGCAGTACCCAGCAATCTTCAGGGAACAGCACAGTGATATTGAGTCCCTTTCTGGAGAGGAACATTTCAAGGACTTCGGCTGGAGCATAAAATGACAATTATTTACTCAAGGTCAGGAAAAAATAAGGGGAAATACAACCAGAGGTTAAGCATAAGGTGCTTGATTGCATAAGATCTGCCAGTTAGAGAAATAATACAGTTGCTTTAGAAACTACCAAGAGCTCTAACTATACCCTTGAAGAAGGGCCAGATTGTCACCAGGTGTTCCAAAATACCATTACTATTGCTACTTCTGCAGTCATTATTACCCCTAAACAGCTAAGCTCTTATTCCCCTTAATTACTTTAAATACTTCTACCTTGAGTAAATCATACACAAAGCTCCACTATAAAGTGACACAGCTCTGAGCACTGCCTGTGTGCCAGCTAATACCACAACAATATTGGTACCTAATCACTTTAATTACCAACTTCCTTCTCCCCTAGGAGTAACCACACAGAAGACCAAAATATAATTACATTGGCACTCCTGCTACTGCACATCCACTTTCTCTGAAGCCCTCCAGTGCTATTTACTATGAGACTGTGCCTGCTAAGAGGGATTTCTTCAGTGAACAGACATGCAAAAATCAAAATATAATCTTAATACTTTGTCTTTGCAGACAACTAATTTAAGGCATTTAAATATTGTAATAATATTAAAATAAACTTTACAATATTCATGGGTATTATTTTTCACACATCATGGATGCTGACACTGAACTCCCAGTGACAGTAAACCAAAGCAAACCAAAGTACTGACAGATCTAGGAAAAGTCCATTGGAATCCTGGCTCCCCAAGACCCAACACTGATTTTCTCAAATGTTTTCTCCCCCTTGCAATAATTAAAAACTATTGCCTACTTTGAAATAGCTCAGGAATCCAAATCTGGATGTACAGCTACTAACACAGCCTAATCTTCTGCCATGTCAAGAAGAGATTTTGTTCTGACCTCTTCCCACAAGACAGAAATACCAGGCAAAAAAATCACCTCCATATATTAATTGATTCAGCACCTCTTTTGTGTTACAACAAAGTGGTTTTTCGGATGAAGCAGCACAGTCTTACAGAAGAATATGCCAACAGGATAGAAAATCTTAAGTCCCTGTGAAATTCAAGGAGTGAGCTGAACACTGGAAAAGTAGTTTACTTCAAACATCCATCTGAGCTTTGAAAGAACCTGCCTCCCTGTAATATCCCTCAGCCCTGGATGGGGGAGAATGGAGGCAGCACGAGGTAACACCAACACCCACAAGTCCAAGTCCATGGCTGGCCCTTGGCCAAGGACGTGGCGCTCCCACAGTGCTCACTGCAAACACAAAGCTACAGCCCCACCCCACTCCTGAGAGCACCAGCAGTTGGAAAGCACACAATTTCCTTTCAACACACACAACAGTTGCTACGTGCTCACTTTTCCATTTCAATCGACTTTGCAATAGCCTGAAGATGAGAGGAAAGCAAGTAAGGAGCCCAACAATTTCTTCAGTCATCGTGACTTTACTACTTCTCTTAATTCCTTTCCTTTGGTACCTCAAGTGCAGTTCCACTCGAGAACAAAAAGCTGTTTTTTCAGAGTCCAAATGGGCACAAATGTTAAGTTGTCATAAAAAAGGGACCCTGCTTTCTGGGCTCAGCCAGGCTCCCTATCACCCCTCAGGCTGAGAGATGAGCAGCACTCCCTGGGGACTCTGAACCCCACAGCAGGCAGATAGGCTGGGAGATTGGATGGATATTTGCAATTTGTGGATGTTCTGATCCCAACAGCTCTTTAGCCAGTTGCACACACTGAGTGTCAGCCCTGCCTTCTGGGTACGATAACATCAGCCCCTCCTGTCACTGCCATAGACAGGGTTTGCTGCTGAAATCCAACAGGCCCGAGTCCTTCCCAACACTTAGAGGGTTATTATAAATCTCACATGGAAAACCATGCTTTCCATAATGCCTCTGTGAAAACACCTTCAAACTCCTCAGAAAATCGGAATCTGTTGCTCTTAAAAACACAAAAACTGCTGTGTGTTCTCCCGTGGGGGGAAAAAAAATGGATTGTTAATTATCTTCTTCTGCTCATTTTCTTGAAAGGTGCCATATTTTCAAAAACCCAGTGGATTGTTGAATCCTCCAAGAGCCAGGAGATGTGCTAGGGACTGTTTTTATTTTATTGACAGCACTGGGTCTCCTAAGGTCACATATGTTACAATGTGCATTCACACAAGTGCCCTCCCAGAGCAACACCAACAACCACACAAAATCACAGTGCAGCAACACACACAAGTAACACATAACAGTGTTTCATAAACAACTCCTCAGTTATTAACTAAAAATTCAGTTTACTGCCACCCCACTTTTCTGTCATCTCTCCATGCATGACGTTTTCTAGAAATTTAATTTATCACAATCTGTTCTTTTCCATGCATGGCAAGGGATACATTTTGGCAATGAATAGACCTTCTACCTGCCCAAATTTCTCCTTGGCACTACAAAAAGCTCATGTTAGGTGGCATTTGGCAGTTTGCTAAAGAGAGAAATATGTATTTTTAAAGATATAAAAACTGTCCTGTAAAATAATCAGTTTGCAAAAGTAATTCTTTCAGTTTTAATACATCTATTAACATCCTGCCCAGTCATTTCTGTTATCTAAACCAGTTTGTGCTGCTCAGAAAATTCCTCAAAAAGAAGCAAAAAATAATTAGTACAACTACACACATTTATTTCATGGGAATCCATTCAGTACTCTTAATATCCCTTACATAGTACAGTGAAAGATACAAGCAAGAGTTCAGAGGCTGCATGCCTTGTCTTGCTCAGAACTGAATTCTATTAATCTTAATTACTTTAATTCATGACGTTTAAAGCTGAAGTGTAGATTAGAGTGAAAGCTCAAATGCTTCAGCAGCCCTGTATTGTAATGCTGTCCTTGGGTTTTAAAAAGGAAGAAGGGATTTGGAGAATTCACTTTTAGTCTAAGTTTTCAAACACCCAAGAAGCCTGGATTTCATCCTGCCAGAAGAGTCTGCAAGACTCATTTTACTTGCCCTAACAGGGACATTCTGGCTTACAAAAAACAACACATTTCAAGATGAAGATTTCCATTTAGTAGAGCATAAGTACTATTTGTATTACTTAGCATAAATACTGTAACTAGGAGCAGAGTTAGTACGTGATATTTATTAATATAATTATTAAAAAATATAGCTTAACTCAAGTTCTGGTGGGCATTATATTTCCAATGAGTTCCAATAAACAGTCTGTATTCCAACATCCACAGCTTCAGAATTTTTCTAATATTCAGCCATATTGTAAAGGGTAGAAGGGGACACAAAACCCCATTTTGCAAGTGCCATATAATTCTTCAGAGCTATCACTCCCTTTCATTCAACTAATGCTGAAGATGAAAAGAGAAAAACATCCATTATTAAGGGCCTGGTTCAGCATTTCTATAATTTTAAGTACTTTTATGTGACACAAGTGCATGCAGGAAAAAAGTTGGCTTTGTCTCCACTTCTGCTGATAAATAAACATTTCAGGGTTTGTTTTTTTCTTGCTTGTTTGACTGAGATGTATCTTCAGCCAGTGTGACTTGTTGAGGAATCACTAAACTGTATTTGAATATTCCCTCAGGATGTAGCAGGAGGACTGCAGGTCCCTTCAGAGTGGGACCCTGCCCTGGGACAAGTGATTTAGGGTTTGATCTGCCAAAGGCATGTCTGATGTGATACTACCTGCATTAGTGCCCAACCACTCAGCTTAAAAGGAAGAACTTGCATGAAAAATTCTCATGAAGTTGAATTCTGGAGAGATTTTAACTGCCTGAGTAACTCTGGTGACTGCAAAGGCCCTGTGGTGGTTTATTGGCATTTATTGACACAACTGCACACAGGAAACTGCTGGACCTCATCCAGGGAAGATTTGCTTCACTGATCAGGTATCAGCTTCCTCAAGTGAACATCCTCCAGTTCACAGAGCTCTTTTTCCACACAGCTGAAAGATTAACAGGACTACAGATGACTGAAATATTTAACAAAAAGTTGAGTTTATTATCAAATTATTAAATAATTGCATGATTTAGCAGCTACATGAATGACCTGTTTTGCTGCAAGATTAAATGATCTATTCAGCTTTTATGTATAGTTTCTGAACAAATAAATAATATATACAGTGCTAGCTAATCAAGGACTCTGCTCAAGCAGGAGATACTGGAAGTACTAAATTTAATGCATCTCAGATATTTTTTAACTGTCTGGATACAAAGAAATCATCAAGTAAACAGATCTTAGTACCCTTTGGAAGGGATAGGATTTGTCAGGAAGGGAATCCAGCTCATACTGGAGCAACTTTGGGCTTAGATGCTCACATTTCAGAGAAATGGAAAGACAGAGAATGACAAGAGGTGCCAGGAGGAGCACAGCAAAGAAAACCAGAAGTTGTGTCAGAGTGTCAAGAAACAACATTGGAAATGAGCACTATTTTTTGTTATCTCTTTTTTCAATATTCACATGAGTATTTATTGACCTGAGAAAGAGGAGTATGAGCAGGGAGTTTAGACACAGCATCAAAAGAAAGCTGTGGACAGAGCACTGACTGTCCCAGGGACCAATGCAAACTCTGCATTTGAGCTACAGGAAACCAAGAGATTGGCCACAGAAAAAGGCTGAAGAAAGGATATTTTCTTCATAAAAACATTGGCCTACAAAGTCACACAGAAAGGTTTTATCACTGCAATGGAACTACTTTGATACTCAGCATGGGCTACACCTGAATCACCTGCACTGCATCTCCAGGATGCTTAACAAAAGAGAGGAAATAAATAATGGCAGTGTCAGACATTTAGCTGGAGGTACAGGAAAGGGTTGGTAAACTTGGGAACATTTGAGCTGACCCTGAACAAGGGGACAGCAAAACAAACGGTCTCATTCACACAGTAAAACATGATCTGCAGCCTGGGAACTCCTGCATTAGAGCCTCAAATTGTTACAGTGAGAATATCAAATAAATATAGTATAATCATTTGGTTTATCATCTTAAAATCCACTGTGGCTGCCCATTAACTACCAGTGGTCTTGTTATTTACTGGTGTTGCTTTGCCTATTTGTCATGAATAATAGCATTTCTTTTGCTTCATTTCCTCTCTGCTGCCTTTAGGAAGGGACACAATAAACTAATTAATAGTTTACATCATTCTCTAAAAATTGTTTATAGTTTAAGAATGAAAATCATGGTATTTAATCTATGCTGGATGCTGAAACATCATTCTCAACTTGCACAAAGTTTAAAATTATTTTAAATAAAACCTCTTGGTATAAAAAATACAAACTAATGTCTCAAAGTCATCATAATCAAATCTATTACTTTTGATCAAATCTATTGAGTTTTCTGTGTTAGTTTAATCAAAATGGAGATGTGTCTTAAAGTACTTAGATGCTTCTGGGATCTTCAAACACTTCAGATGTTTCAGATGCTTCAAAAGCCTGTATTTTGAAGGAAAATCGCCACAAACCAGGTAAATAGACTGGAAATGCCACGGACACCTCACAATCAACATACTTCCTCTTCCAAAAATCCCTCTCCCCTAAATCTCTCACGTAGAAAAAGTCATGGGATGACTTAATTCAGCCCTTAGGTAGAAAGAAAAAAGTTTTATGTAAAAGGAACTGCTGAGACATCAGAAAGTATTAACTAAAGTTTTCAGTAGTAAAAAGTTATTTGATTAATTTCTTTGATTTTAGCATTTCAATTTAAAAGTTTTTACTTCTCAAAACCATTTTGATTCCATACAAATAGTAGATTGTTAAATTGCCCATTAACTTAATTTCCTTCTACCACTCTGTAATTTCCAGTGAGATCCTATTGGGGTGGATTTTCTAGCAGCACAATGTGGTTCAAACATACAGCTGTGCAGGGTATTTAATACAAGAGCCAACCTGTTAAGGCAGAACTTGTACAGATCCACCAGATTTTATGGCAAAGTTGCTTTCAGACCTGCAGCAATGGAATAAAACAGATTTTTAAACCTTTCCCATACCCCTGGCTGAGGGTGGGCAGCCTCAGAGGAGGCCCTTACTTTGAAATTTAGGGGAAGGTAACTATGAAATTACTTCATTATTAATTTAAAGAGGAACATGAGAAGAAAAAAACCAACAAGAATTTCAAATACACAGAATTACACTCATTTTAGACAAGTAAAAGCTGAAGAAAATGTTACAGGAAAAAAACAGGAAATTTTGCAATGATAAATCCTGCAGGGATGTTATGCTGGGGACCTGTGAGGTTGAGTAGCACATTAGATAGGACCTGCCCACTAAATCCTAAAAAGTCTTTTCCACATTCCCAGATCAATCACACAGCATAACAATAGCTGCAAAATGTTGCCGTCCAGCTTGCCTACTTAATAGACTTTTAAATTAAAATTTTTAAAAGGCTGATTTCTCATGGAAATGTAAGCACCTCATGGAGGTGGAAAATTTATCCAGAAGTAGAGAGGAAATTAACTGATAGCTAAATTGAAAATCTGCACCAGTATCCACTAGGGATGACCACTTCTTTGCAGAGTCCTGGACATAAAGGGAATTCAGACTTCTTGATGATTGGAGGAACAGAAAACTACAGTGGCTCCAGTCAATAAAATCCATCAAGTACATGTTTGAACAAAAGCCCTCCTGGAAACACTGCTCCTTTGAATAAATATAAGGTAATGCTTTGTGTTTCCATACTGTTATTGGCAGTAACTGCAGTAGACATTTAAGTACTTTTTTTAAAGCATTTTCAAAGGGGGTGTTTTTTTAAAAGTTACTTACTAAGAAGTCAGAGGTGGTATCTGCTCATATTTAAAATACAACTAAGTCAAAATAAATTCAGATGAACATGAAATCTAAAGGATAGTAAGAGCTCATTCTGCTTCTAATTATGTTTTGTTATATAGCTGAAACTTAATTCAGCAGATGATGCAAATCACACTTATAATCAAGGAGCTCCTTTAAACAGAAGGATTTGCATTTGGCAAGAGATGGAAACAAAATAATTGTCTCTATCAGCTACAAAGATTGACAATGTAAATACATGGATCAGTGGATCAATCCAGTCCTTGCTACAAAAATCCTTAAAAAAGGATTTAAGGATTTTTAAAATCCTTAAAAAATCCTACAAAAAGGCAGGTGTATTCACATGGATTTTTTATATTTTCATCTAAAAAGAAATCTGAGTTTTAACCATGATGCAAATTAAGTGATCCCAGTGGAAAACTTTTACCTTTCTCCCACTCTAGTGGATCATTCCAAAGTTTTCTTTTGTAATTTTAAAAGAAAAGAGTAAATACCATTTTCCATTACATTGAATGTACTGAAATTGAAGCAGCATATAAACAGGGAAAAAAGGAAAACTAGCTTATTTTCATGTCACTGGAGCAAGGTTGATCCAGAATGCTTTGAGGATTGCTTTGCAATGCTTCTCCAAACTTAAAAAGCACTGTTGCTTTGAGAAATAACTCATACTGCACAGGGAAGAAATGCAATGTGCTCATGGGCCTGGTGCAGCACAGCTCTTCAGGGCTGGAAGATATTGAGAGTAGCAGGAAGGGAAAGAATTGCTTTATAAAAAGTTGCTCTAAACTTCAGAGCAAACATAAATAAATAACAAGTCAAAAGAACAAGAAAGAGGATGTGGGTTACTGTTCCTATAAAATAGGATCCAAAAGGAGATATGCTACTTGTAGCACATAATTTCAGTGTGAATCTCAATGTATGTTTTGAGGAACATAAAAAAACCCCAACACCAAATCCAAAATAGCACCATAATGACAGATTTTTATCCCTACATACTAGAATAGGAAACTACTTTGTATATCAAGAGCATTTATGCAGGCCTTAAATGACAAGTTTTGTACATATTGTCTGGGGAAAACAGTACAAATCCATCATGTTAGAAAACAATACTGCTCTCAATATCCCAGCAGCCAGGCAGGGCTGTGAGGATCCTGCCTGGAGCAGTTTGCTGTCATTCTGAACTGGAAGTTACACACGGAGAGGAAAAAGTCACACTTTTTTTTTTTTTCCATCTGCAGCCTCACTGCAGATGGAATCACCAACACCCAGTCAGGCTCACAATCCTCAAGAGCTCAAATGCCATTTTTAAATTCTTAATATAATTTGTAGGAAGTTAGTACAGTCCTTGAATTTCTCTGTATTACAGCTATCCAGGGTTTTTGTTAGACAGACTGGAGCCTAAAGGTGTGAATCAGAAGATGCACTACTCATATTGCAAATTAAGTCAGCCCTAGAATGCAGCATGGGAGTTTTAGCAGAATCTAACTTTTAGAGCAAAGTTTGTGAGTAATCCTAATTAACTTCAAAACATTAACATCACATATGGCCCAGTACAAGCACCCAAACCAGCAGTAACTAAAATATTGCACAAAATAATGGCAGCATGTTCACATCCTCATAAAAATATTTTAACATCAAGTCAATATTGCCAAAACAGTGAACTTAAGAAAACTGAGCATAGGAATCCTGAAGATGTGATCTTAAACATAAAAATTCTTTTTTATGTTGCCTTGGACAAATTACATATCATCTTTGTCTTGGTTTAATCCTGCACTAATAATGACCAAATATGTCTATTATAAACACTGTATATATTTATATACTGTATATACTTTATATACCATAAATACATAGCAACAACTGACAACCTACATCATGAAACACAAAAGTATTATCAGCTTATGTAAAAAATTAACACTATAGTAGCAGGGCAAGAAATTACCTCTAATTCAAAGAGAAAATATTCTTTTGAGATGAAAAGTGTTCATTCTAGAGATATAAAAGTTGAGCACAGGTGTAAAAATACCTGGAAGTCTGAGACCTCATGGATATTGTTGTTTCTTTGCTTCACTCTTAAATTTACATCTACCTACACTAACACTTCCCAATTTCAGTGAAGAAAGAATTAGGCTTCACGTTTTCCTCCCGTGAAATAAAAGACTTGCAGAACAGAATTACAACCCCCTGAAAACAGAGATTTAATAGAACCATCAAAGACCACAGCTGCACTATTGGATACCACTCTAATTAATATTACATAAGCCATACAACACATGTGATCAATTTGGAGGTCCCAGGCGGTTCTTAAATGAATGAATGCAATTTGTAAGCTCTGATCTGTCACTTCCACTTAGAGCAGAAGTGTCTACATTTCATATTACATTGTAATGCATGCTGTAAGCCTGTATCAGAACTCCAATTACTCAAATAATGATCAAGTTCCACGGACATAATTAGGAAATGGGGAAGACAGGACCCATAAAACCACGAGATGATGGCAGAAGAAAAGTAGGAAGAGAGGTAGGGAAAAAATTTACCAAAGAGACAAGTGTAACCTGCTTGGAAAGGCTACATTGATTGTCCATTGGTTGGCACTGCAAGGAGGAATTTCCCAAAATCTGCTTTACTTTAGAGTTATTTTGCATGAAGTGGAAAAATGAGCAGCTTAAGCTGTATGCTTTAAAGGAAAATTAGGTGCTGAATCTGGGAAAACTTCAACAGAAAGCTTTCTGCATGTCTTATTTCCTATGCCTATTCCATTCCAGCAGTTAAAAGGAAGTACAAAGCTTCAATCCCTTAGCAAGTCACACAGTAAAAAGAAATCTGTACAAATTCAGTGCTGATTGGCTTTGATCAGGGAAGGAACTTGCCTTGTTAAAGCACCAGCAAGAACTGCAGTTTTCACAGCAAATTCCGTGAATTTCTAGATTTGAACTACTGAACTGTAGCCCTGTTTAGAAAGACTGAAAGGTTGCACTTAGTTAAGCTCAAAACCTGTGTCCACAGCAGAAACTGGAATACCACAGTGAAACAGATCTGATATCTTCCTAATTGATTTAACATCTCATTATGAAAATGCCAGCAGGAACAGCTCCATTTTAACAAACTTTTTAGTTTAACAACAAAAGTGCTGAAGCATTTTTACTTCAAAATTTTCCAAATAATTATATGGAATTAAATATTTGGAAATGTATAAATTCCACAGACAAGACAGCTAACAAGCCACTTTTGGTATTGAATCATATCCAAACACTTCCACCAAGGAAATCCAAGACAATTTGATTTTTTCCCACAGCCAAACTTCACATCCAAGTGACACTGTGTGGAACTAAAGCTGGTGATAGCACAGGTCTGGGAAGGAAAGTTCTAGGCTGACAGCCTCAGCTCCAATGCACCCAAAAACCACCTCATGCACAGCTATTAACCTTTTTTTTCTCCTCACAGAGTATAATACTTACTTCATAAGATGCTGAAACAATTAATGTGATTTAAAAACTCATGTAGTACTGCCTACGGAATGGTAAATCTTTTCCAGAACGAAAATAAATCAGATTTAATGTTTTAGAGTAAATATACGCATGAAAAAAGATACTATAATTACACTCACTAAATATGGCTCCACATAATTATTATGCCGGCTTTCATTGAAAGGAAAAAAAAAAAAAAAAAAAAAAAATGAAAGAAGGGAAGAAAACCATTTTAGGAAGGGGAGGGGACAGCCAGGGCAGTGACGTTAGCAATGTTCCATTATGTCCTTATTTAATTCTATGGCAAAGTTCCCACTGACTTCAATGAGAGTACGATTTGGCAGGAGAGAGACAAGCAGAACGAAATAGTTTCAAAGCAATTTTAATGCACTGTTTTTCTTTCTCAACTCTAAAAACCCATTTCCTTTTTCTTTTTCCCCTTTCTTTCTTTCCCTACTCTTTTCTTTATTGTTGTTAATGCAGTTTTTGTACTTCAATAGAAAAGTAGCTCTTCAGCAGCCTCAGAAATGCTGTACATAGAAAACACATCAAGGCCCATCACGCGTGGAAGAAGATAATAATCAAACTAGAACTGCATTTAGTGACACTGTGGTTAATGTGAGTGAAGTACAAGGCTGGAAATTGAAATCTGCACAGTCTGGTTAATAACAACCCTCACTCAGTGTTTATACCAATCCAAATTGGAATGAAAGAAGCGAGAAACACAGGAAAAAAAAAAATGCAAGTGAAAAACTATGGGGTTGGGAAATATCGAAAGTGCTGTGAAATTACTGAAATTATTATTAATCAGTCTAATGTTTTGAAAAATAGTTAATCCAAAGAGAAGACGCAGCATCACACAAACTATTACACATAAAATGAACTCCAACATTTCAAATACAGAAATATTTCGTCACCCTAAAAAATGCCCATCAGCTCCTGCGGCAACGCAGATGGCAACAGGCAACAATTACGAAGAGAGAAGAGTCAGATAAACGCTCCTCTTTTCCACTACCCTGAATTATTTATTAGAAAAATCCGTCTGAAAGACGCACAGGATTTCCACGGCAGTGTCACGGATTTTAAACACTTTGTGTTACTGTGTGTAACACAAATAGCACGGCCCGTGGCCCTGGCGGGGAGCGCCCGTGCCCAGCGCCGGCGCCTCGCTCCGTTCCGCTCGGCTCTGCTGCACAGCTAATCCTTTTACAATGGCCCTAATCCAGTTAGCGGCCCGGAATGGTGAAATGTCAGCGTAATTGGATAACAGCCTGGCATTCTGGAATTATTTCATTACGGCAGCAGCAGACACCGTTTGAAGGGGACGCCCACCAGCGCTGCGGGGCCCTCGGCCGCTCCCTGCCCCGCTCCCCGGGGAAGCTGGCACAATGACACCAGCGGCCTCGCCCAGATTAAAACCATATTTAGGAAAAAATTAATTTGCACTAGGCTTTTGTTAACTAGAAGCCAAGTAGCCTACCTTCCCCCAGCATTGGAATGCTGCGGAGTGGATTTGCTGTCGCTCCTCAAGGGCGCTGGCACTCCCCATCTGCTCCCAGCGGTGTCCCCTCAGCCACAGGGCCAGGTGGGCTGGGAGCAGGGTGACAACGGGGCCGCCCCAGGGAACGGCAGCTTGGTGTGGGAACCTGGGGACACTCACAGAACTGCTGACAAATCCTTTGTGTTCGGCCTCCCTCGCATCCTCTCAGAGCCAGGGAAGCACTGGGCCTGCTGAGGACAGGAGAGGGACAGTGGTCCAGGCACAGTCCCACCTCCAGCTCACATCCTGCTCCATGGCTCCTTGATCCTCCCACCAGCTCTGTCTGCAGCTCAGCTCTGGGGCTGATGGAAAACCCTTGAATCGAGCAGAAAATGTACAATACATGTTCACAGGAACAATAAAATAGGCTGCAATATTTCCATGGCTGTCACCAAACAGTGCCCAGCCCCTCACAGGACATGCCCTGCCTCGGACCCCTGTGCCACAGGTAGCCCACAGGTGATGGAGCTGGAGGAGCGGGTCCGACCCACAGTGTGGACCAACAGTGACACCTGGGGGAGAGAGAGGCGGGATGAGCTCAGCTCCCTCCCTCTCCTCAGGTACCCAGAGCAGCTGAGTCCTCACCTGGAACCAAACACTCACCCACACCTGGGCCTTCCACCCTGCATGGAGAGCAACCCGTGTGGGAAACCTCACTCACTGCTTCAACTTTAACCTCTGGCAATCCACTCACTGCCAGTGGAGCTGAGCCTTGTGTTCAGTCCTGGGGTGACACTGATTTGCTATGAGGAGCCAGTGCAGTCACCATTCCATACCCAAAATAAAAAACAGCACACAGATATTTATGTTCTTATTGATGGTAATGCAAATTTTAAACATTGTTTACTCCAAGTAAAAGATTCCTCCTGCAAAAACATTTATATTTCCTTAAGAGAAAATAAGAGGCCATGAGAGGGATTATAACATCATTCAAAGAATCATTTTGGGCTAAAAAAACAAACAAAAAAAACCCCCAAAAAAACAAACAACAAAAAAAAAAAACCATTTCAGAAAGAAAGAATGAGGATTTTTTTTAAAGTGTTTTATGTAGATATATGCACATTTAAAACTCCCTGTGAAAAACTCCATAGCTTGTCTTAACTACAGACTGAAACAGATATGGTACACTCAAAAAAAGAATAACTGACCTCCCACGCATTCTTCTTCCCTCTTTCCAGTCTGCACCAGTTTCCCAACTCCCACACTTGAGTTCTTGCCTCCCTTCTGAACTACCTGCCTCCCTGACCACAGTGCCACCATTTATTTATTCGTTCTTATCTTCAGGGCCAAGGGCTGCTGGGGGCTCCTGCCTGCACTCAATTACCCACTCACATTTTCCTCTGCTGTGATGGAGGAACCAAAGCACCTCCAGCAGGCTTGGAGATGGGAATCCCAACAGTCTCCTGTCTGCCCAGGGCTGCTGTGAGTGGTGCAGGCTGGGCACCAGGTGGGGCAGGAGCAGCTCCTGCAGCCTGGCACAGATTGGAAACCAGAGATTAAACCAGCACTTCCAGGGAGTCACTAAAATTGCTTTGCTCTGTGGGTGGCACTAATCATAAAGTCCACTTCTCTGAAAATAAAGGCTGCATCTTGAACAACTACTTCAGCCTTCCAAAGAATGGCAGAGGTACCTGTGAGAACACATTGTCCTCTCAAATGTTTATCTTGGGTTACCATAAATCTGATCAAAAAAAATCACAGCAAATTGCTCAGTAGTAAGTTTTTCCTCCCTCTGACTCCATTTGTTGCCCATATCTCAGAGCTCTGTTGTTTCAGCAGGGTTGCATACAGTTTTCTGTTTTTCTATTTTCAAGTCAATACCAAACAGCTCCCAGAAGCCATTACTTCTATCAACTTGAACCCTTCTGGAGAATATTTGTGTACAAACATTTGAGAAAAGTGGCTTATTACAATCCTATAACAGATTTTTTTCCCTCCAACACGTATTTCCTCTTCCTTATACATATATCTTAGAAAACAGAAACACTCTGTTTTGCAGCTGCAGATCTCTGATGTTTTCTAGACAAACTCATGGGGCTGTCACTCCAGAGCAGCTGATGCTGCTGAGGCTGCATTGACAGCAGAAGGGATTTGGACAGAGCATCCCTCCAAGACCAGCCAGAGCTCCAGGCAGTGCTGCAGCTCTTCCCCCTGGCAGCCAGGGGAGCAGAGGGGAGGGCAGAGCCTGACCTCAGGGGGCTATGGCACTCAGGGCTTGGTGTGGGATCAAACAGGAGCAAAAGAGGCACCAAGAGGATGCTGCTCGAAGATGGATGCTCACATACAGTGGGAAGTACCTGGCAGGTTGTAAGTTGTGCCCTTAGGGCCAGAGCAGCAATGTGCAAAAGCCTTTGTTCCTCCTGAAGAGCATTTTTCCTATTTTAAGACTGCCTCTACCATATAGTTCAAGTTTGGAAACAGGAACAGAGGCTGGTGAGAGATGTCCCAGACAGAATCAGTGATTCTATTTTGTATTAAGCAATAATAGGAAGAAACTTAGATCACTAATAAGACAATCTACTCTTTCCAAAGCATGACTCAAAAATTTGAATTATTGAAGACATTGCATACAGTCACTACTGAGGAGACAGAATAAAGAAATCTTGAACTAATGGATTGATACACCTCTAGAACCCACAAATTTCAGATCTCATGTCATCTTAGGAGAAGGGTATGTCTCAGAAACAGTGAGCATGTGGGTACAAATCAAAGTGTCCCACTCAAAACCAACACCTAACACACACAAACAAGCAGACAAGGCTGCTTCTCTCTACAGCTCTTCTTGACAGCAACACTTCTTATCTACTGCAGGCATGAAATCCAGCTGCAGGCATGCCAACAGTGCACAGTCACCCAGCTGAGCCAGAGCTGAGTCCTTCCTGATGGAAACAATCCTAAGGGTTTGCCTGGACATTAGGCTATTCCCCACTTCAATGCAAATAAGGGATGCAGTCAAAAAATCAGAGCAAGAGATAACAGGAAGTATTTATACCATGATAAGGACTGTGAGAATACAAGAATTAAATTCTCAGGCTGAGGGGAACAACATCTGACAGATAATCTGAAAAGCTTCCTGACTAAATAAGGAAAGGACAGAGCAGCTCTGTCTAATAACTAGGACTGGAAATTCCGAGCACTATTAAAATGTATCCACTCCCTGCAAGCTCAGAGTGTAGTTTTACAAAACAGCTTATTAAAAAATATTTCCTTTAATCATAAGTACAAGAACCCATAAAATGAGAGGAGTGTGGCACAAACTTAGTGGTTCAACACCACAAACCATAAAAGGTTGTACTTCTTTGCACAGTTACATGCAAAATCTACAGCTCCTAAAACAGCCACGTGACTTTTTAGTCATTCACACTCACCATGCATTAGGACTGCACTAACTCATGAGGCTGATGTGATGCAATTAGTAGGGAGTCCCAAAAAGCTGGGAACAACTGAGATTCCTGAAAGTTTTCATCATTATTAATAAATGATCCAAGAGCTATTGCATTATTAAAACTATGAAGAATCATGAGATCAACCAAAAATAAACCTTAATTATCAAATACTGAATCTCTAAGCTCACAACCAGTGGAAAACAAAGCTTTCTGCAGGCACAGATCACTTGTCTGTAGGAATACACAAACTTCATGGCCTTTTGAAAAGTTGTTTGTTATAGAGACCTGCATATAAAAGAAGTTAACGAAGTATAAGAACTCCCAGATGTTATAGTTGATAAGAAAATAAGGTGTGCCCTTAAAATGGTCACCCACTTCCCAAAAGGTTTTGAGGTGCTCCTGGGGCAGAATCTGTGTATCTGGAATGGGAGGCAGGAGGTTTAAACTCTTGTACAGGTAGAGCCACGAAAGCAGAGGAGCCAGATTGCTGGGCAGACCTGTGGCCTCACATCCATTGTGCCAGCATCAGGGGACACCACAGCCCAGGGAACTCTGATCCAGGAGAGGAGGACAGGCAGCACACACAGATGTGTGGCTGCAGTGGTGCACAGGGCTCGTCTGAATCCCCACACTTAGTGATTGAATGGGATCAACTTTCAAATGCTTCCACACACTTAGAAATTTAATTGGTTGTGAAATATGCTGAAGAGTTCAAAAGTGCTCTTTGATATAAATAGAATCATTCACTGCAAAAGATGTTGGCAGTGTTGTATTTTATTTTTATACAAAACATTGGAAATGGTCTCTACCAAATTTCTGTGAAGATGGATCAGTGTTGTAACAGGATGGAGTGGATGAGGGGAAAACCCCCTCAAAAGATGCAGGAGAGGCCAGAGCCTGATACAGCTGAAGTTAAAAAGAGAGACCTCATTTTTCTTTCTATCCTGAACATTACAGCTGTAACAGCTTTATTACTACAGCTTTATATATGTTTACATTTTTTTGCTGATTGTTGGCATTACAGCCACATCTGGTATCATTTTTCTTAACTTGCCTTATTACCATTTGTAACAGTTCCCCCCACTCCCTGAGCCTCTCAAGGATCAATCTTGCCTTGCCATTCCACCCCTTCTTGCCCTCCTACTTCTCCTCTAAGTGTCAGACTTTTTAAGACCTTCTTTCGAGAGGTAATGACAACATGAAGAAACCTTTTCCACCCCTCTCCCCCTTTTTTTTCCGTTTTAAATAAGGAAGAATGCAACGAGCAGGGCTGATTTGCAGCCTGCCTCTTTGGCTGTGCTAGCAGTGCTCTCATACCCTAATTCCAACTCCCACTCTGATCTGCTGGCCAAACAAGGTATTTAATTCTAACTTGCTGGTGGTACCAGGGCCAGAGAACTGCTCTGCTGGCAGAGTTTTCCTAAACTGACCCTATGGCCAGGATTCACCTGCCACAGCTTCCAATAAATTTCAGGCTACACAGTGCAAATTTATCACCTTCATTCAGCTCTGAGTTATGGGGGAGCTGCCATCCTCTGCAGCACCTCCACATCAAAGGAAAACCAGAGCCCCTCCTGTCCTCCCTCCATGTTTCTAGCTTCAAGTAATTAACAATCTGTGACATTTGCACATTTTCACACTAATTGAGAACATACTAAATACATTTTTATCTTAAGCACAGTTTTAAAACCTGAGGGACTCTTCCACTGCTGCTATTAATGAAAAACAAAATTCTGGACTTTTTTAGGGTTATGGGAATCAAATTTGTTGTTACAGTTTAGTTAAAAAAGAAAGATTATTTAAACCATCTCTTTTAATCAGAAAATATCTGTTTCCCACTAGCATTTATACATGAATCTGAAATGAAAACAGATATAGATATAGTGCAAAATAGAAGTTACCTAACTACCAAAGGAAAGAGCATTGACAGAGCATGGGGAATGCTCCTATCAAGAGGGCAAGAAATCTGGATTTGGAAAATTTTACTCTTCTGCCATCTGTATAGATATCTAAAAGATATGCGTTCTTTAAAGGGAAAAGATGCCCAGTTAAATGCATTATGTAGGAAAAGAAACCCAAAGCTGCTAATATTCTCAAGCAAGACTACAGAAAATGGGAACTTTCTTCCTGCATGGTTTTGGTGCTGTCCAAAGAGATCTGCCCCCTTTGGGGTGGGCTTGTAACTGTTGGAGAAGATTGGATTTGGTGGCTAATGGATGAAACCACAGCAGCAGCACACAGGATCAATAATCCCACCACAAAATGAAGCACCTATGGTAGAGGGGAGGTTTGGAGCTGGGGTAGAGGGGAAGGGCTCCACTGGCAGAAGGACCCTGTTCCAAAAGCATTCTCATACAAAGATATGCCACACACAGGGAACAGCTATGGAGCCCACAGAGCTCTTCCAGGACCTGACTTCACTGCCAGCCACCCCCACGAGCTGCCCATTACAGAAGATGTACTGTATGGACAGTCAGGACACTAATTCAGAATCAAACCCCAGCTATTATTACATTTAGTTCTAATTAGTCTCAATGGCTGAAGAATAATTAACAACTCTAGGGGCAAGGAAAAGCACAGGTGTGGTTCTTCACATGGATTTGCTAAAAAAGGGTATCTTTGAGAAAGTTTTGAAATATGGAAAGAAAACTCCACCCAGGGAAGCCACAGCATCTCCTCACGTTCAAGTCACACAATGTCTGCATTTTGGTTTTTCCCCTCCAGAGTGTGGCAATTCCAATGCAGGAAGTTACAGAGGGAGAGATCCTTCCAGCATGGATTCGTTGGTGTTTAATCCCATTTGGAGTGTGCTACATGAAGATTTAACTCTGCCACTCCTATTTAGTCCTGTCACTTAGAGGCACTCATGGTCTTTGAAAAGGCCCCTCAGAACAGGCAGGTGGGTTTTGATCTGAGGGCTCCTTGAACATCTTCACCTCCCTGTTTCCTTCCTTGCCCCTTCCACCCCAGCAGCTGGGAAATGGGTGCAGGCTGTGGGTCCTGCACTGCTTTGAAGCCACTTTAGCTCTGGCTGTGCTCATTTCCCACTGAGGCATTTTGCCAGGAAATTGAATATGCAAGGGTCTGCTGGATGGATTCTGGATTGGAGTATAATGTGTAGGTTTATAGATAAATGTGGATAACATGCTACATACAATACGTGTTATATCCTCATTAAAATGATTAAAGCCCAAACAAGCAGAAGCCCTGTATGAACAGCTATTTCACAGAGCCTCCAAAAACTTTCAATGAAGAAAAGCTAGTTCTTTGTAGAATAAAAATAATCTTATACAGGAGTTTTAAGTGTCTTTTTATCCAAAATGTATTTTATCATTTCTAACTTCTAATACATTTTGTTTACACACAGAAGTGAGAAATCATTGGCTGCTCTGCAAGAAAGTAATTATTTCAAATTAAGAGAAATACATGCATGTAGCTGTATGCATATAGAGCTTCATTTCTACCTTCTGTCCTGTACCTGTAAACCTAGAGACCAATCAATTCTCACAAATTTAATTAATACTTTTTTAAAAATAGCACATAAACTCACCTACACTGGGAACTCAAGTCCGTAATTTTTCACCTCTGTTAATACAGGTAGCAAAGCCAGCCCTACCACACAGTGGACAAAATGTAGTCCATTGTAGAAGTTGGAACTGGATGCTAAGCCCATATATATATAAAAATATATATATATGAAGTATGTATGTATCTGCATACATTTGCAAGGAACACATCCCATTTTTCAGGCTTCAAGCTTATGGTCTTCCTATGACGGAAGCGAGTTAGTATTAATTTTTTAAAAATTCTTATAATTAACTGTGCTTTAGAGAGGTATTTGACCTTCAGAGCCTAAATGACTCTAGAGTTCTAATTAATTTTGTTAGACACTTCAGTCCTCTTCCTACTTTTCTAATTTCATCACACAAAACCGATTTGAATTCTGATTAAACAAGATGAATTTTTGTGACAGTTTAAAGACAAAGGTAATTCCAGGTTTCTGGACAGATAAAATATTATTCATTACACTAATTAGTTAATTCAGCTAATTGGTTGAAAGGGAGATAATTTGTCTGACCTGCAGAAGGGGCTGTGTCCTCCAAAGCATACCTACACTTCCAGCTCCACCAGCTCCTCTAGAGATAACCAATTGAGGTGCCTTAAAGAACTCACAAGAGGGATCAGTTTTCAGCTCACACCCAAGGAAGCACAGCTGTGCACAGATGTGTTGAGCTGCTCTGGGTCACTACAACCTGAGCACAACAAAGACCAAGTGCCCCAAAACACCTGGCCTAGCAGCCCCATCACTGCACTCAAACACTGACACACAAGCTCTGCTCAGTTCAAAACATCAAAAACATCCCAGCCTAAACTGCCGTGGTTTCAGGAGGCAGAAATTAATAAAAACTTTAAAAGTTTGGAAGCATCTGAGGAAACAGGAAGGCAGGCACATTTTCCCCTTTTCTTTTCCTCCCCCCACCCAAAACACACTGCACTTTGAAAATTTACAAAAGAAAATCCAGGGATTCATAAAGAGAATTGCAGGGAGCAATTTTCTTTAAACATTGGTAAAGAAAAAAAAAAAAAACAACTAAAGAGGAGGAGGACAGGAGAGCTTTCCCCCTGAGCTGTTCAATGTCCCCTGCCCCAGCACGGGCATCAGAGCACTGCAGCTGAACACAACCAGAGTATCACAGGGTGAAAACAGGCACAGTTCCACCAACTCCAAATCTTTTGCCCTTTGCTGAAGATGTGTGGTGTTATCTTGGGTTTTAACCTTTTAATAGAAATAAAGATGAAGAGTTACACAAAAACAAACAAACAAAAAACCCCCAACAAACAAACAAAACAATAACAAAAAAAAACCCCCAAAACAAAACCACCCAAAAAAACCTCCCCACCACCCACAAAAAAACCAACAGAACAAAACCAAAACCAAAACAAAAACCTGCAAAGACACTTCTCATAAAATCCAGTTAGGATATCTAGCAAGCTGCTGTAGCTCAGACTGACTATGCCAACCCTCCAAAAGGCAACAGGTGTTGTAAATAAAAAACACTTGGCGTCAGCTCCACATGCCTTGATTATTTATTCTGATTTTCTGAATTAGTGTCTGGAGTTGGACAGATAAAGGACTGGGACAGCAGACAATATAACTGGCTGGTGGTAATGACAGCTGTTACCCATATGCTGACAGAAGGAGGACTTTATTTCTAGCAACTGGGACCAAAAATGTGTTTTTCTAAAAGTACCTTAAGGATGGATAGGTGAGAATTAGTGCTCCATTGAATAGGGAGTTTTGAGAGTGCCCGTGGCAAAATGAGGCCAAGATGTTAAATGAGATACTGCACATATTTTCATCAGGTGTATAAAGTTCTCTTTTTTTTTTTTTTTTTTTTTTTTGGGGGGGGAATCTTTCCTCTTATCGACTAAATACTTTAAATATTTTAATATTCATGCACCAAAGGGAATTATGAATATTGTCCTGACACAGTCCAAAGCAATCACACAACCTCAATAGCAGGCCAAGTCTGGAAGGCATATTGAGCATGTTCTCTGATGATGATATCATAAAGGTTCCCACAATAGCAAACACATGGCACCAATTCCTCTCTTTCCTCAACCTGTACACATGAAAATTCATTCAGCTCTAATCACTTCAATGACAGAAATCAAAAGACATTATGACCTAAAATTGAAAAAATAACAAACAGG
This sequence comes from Chaetops frenatus, assembly GCA_013400775.1. Taxonomy (NCBI): domain Eukaryota; kingdom Metazoa; phylum Chordata; class Aves; order Passeriformes; family Picathartidae; genus Chaetops; species Chaetops frenatus. The sequence goes on along the minus strand of VZTR01027113.1, from coordinate 263,017 downwards.
GGGTGCCTGAATTTCACACTAATCCTGTATTTAGATAAAATTGGGGTGCCTGAATTTCACATCCTAGCACTGGATTGAGATACACATTTCATCAAAAACCCAGGTGTATTCTCAAATGATGAATAGCTCTAGTCTGAAATTCAGCTTAACATTTTGAGTTCACTCCTGATAAAAAATGCAAGGCGTGATCTGGAGTTGTTTATTACCAAAGGTGTCTCAGAAGGGATGACATTAAAGCAAACTCCTTTCTCCAATATAAACACACACATGTTCACTGAAACCCTGAGAAATCTGGCAAAAGCATTCTATGAAAGTGAAGTTACCAGGTGTAAGTGCTATTGTGGCTGCTGCAGCTCCATGGAAGCACTTAATCATGCTGAGAAATTCTGCCTCTTCCCTGGGAGCTGAAGTGCTCCCTCCTTTGTCTTGTGCAGGCTGCTCACCCTGAGGAGCTGCTCATCCTGCTCTCTGCTGCTCACACACTGCAGCTTCCCTGGCTCCACACCCAGCCCTGCCTCCCCATCCATCCCCTGCCTCCACACCCAGCCCTGCCTCCCCATCCATCCCTGCCTCCACACCCAGCCCTGCCCCACCCAGCCCTGCCTCCACACCCAGCTCTGCCAGGGTCCAGGCAACTCTGCTGCCAGAAGGGAGGCAGCAGAAATGGAGATGCACTCAAAATGGCAGAGAATGAATCTCTGACACCAACCTTTCCTTACCAAAGGTTTGCTACATCTTGGGTTTTTGGAAAAGCTTACTCAGAGAAAGCCACCAGTGTCTATGAGAAGCAGAATTAAGGAATATGGGATGGGGAGAAGTGTCCGTGGGCAAAAATTATGTTTGAAAATGACTTCCATAAATGTGGTCAGAGAATAAAATTCTCTCTTCTCTTCCTGCAAAGGGAGACCACACATCTCTGAAAAAACTTCCAGTGTCATTTTTTTTGTCTCTGCAGTTTACAGAATACCTTTACTTCAGGCAACATTTTTTTACTATTTTGACAAGATACTTGATACTTCCACATGCATCTTGTCCAAGCTGAGAAGCAAATTCTCAAGACATCTTATTTCGAGGGAGAAAACGGGGACTGTGCCTTAACAGGGATTTTAATTATTGATTTTCAGAAAGAAATTCCTACTTTATTTCTAAGGAAGTCACAATATTGTTTTTCCCACTACATGAGATGAACAGAAACACAGACAGATAAAGAGTTATTGAGGAGAAATGCAGTAAGGAATGGACATGGGATAAAACCCAAGCCTTCAGACTACTGGTTCAGTGTGCTGTCCCCAGAGAACACAGAAACTTCTTACAGAGAGAAGAGAAAAATAAACACCACTGGGGAAAATGAAGCAAGCCCTGATATTATACACTGATATTTCAAACCTTTCTTTAGCAAAGAAAAAGGAAAAATACATTAAATTTTTACTTGAGATTGAACTTCAGCTGATCAGAGTGTATAAACTACTGTCATATGATGTATCAGAACGCATCATTCCAAATAAAATCTCACTTGATAATTAAAAACTTTTAGACTATATGAGTGTCAAACACAGAAAAATAACGGAGCCAAGGTATCTCAGAACAGTAACTATAATTTTAAAAAGTGCTATTCAATCTCTTCTCCCCATATGTCACTTCTACAGAAGGTCCAGGTGTGCTGAGAACTCAGCCCTCTTTCCTGAGAGCTGAAGGAGACCTGCAGAGACCCAGTCTGTCTGTTACAGAATAAAGGGCTTTTCTGCAGTGACTGTCACCATCCCAAAGAGCAATATTTTTTTTCACAGCCACAAAGACTCAGCACAAGAGAGGGCTGACAGAACCAACCAGCACAGGGAGCTGAGCTGCAGAGCCAGCAGATTGCCATGAAAGAGCTGATATCTGCAACGAATAAAAACCAAAGAGGTGATCTCATGAAACCCTTCAAAACATCCTCAGATCACTCAGAAACCTCTGAGATATGTATCAAATCTGTATTTTTTTACATATTTGAGTGCATGTGGATGGAGTCATGTTGTTCCATCTGGCAGGCACTTCTCAAAGGATTTGGAGGAGCAGGGAGCACACGTGGGTCCAGAGAGGCACAGGGGGATCTCACCTCTGCCTTCAAGTGTTTGGCTCTAGCCAGAGCTATAAAGATACTTAGACCCAAATGCACACATACAAAATAACCTCAGCATGTTTTTATACAGGTGCATACAAAAAGCTGTCTTTAGGAAAGAAATTTTAAAACTTCTTTTTTTTCCAAAAGCTTGGTTGTTTTAAAGAACCCCAATTCTCTTTTCTTTTTTTCCTGTTAAGGAATAAATAAGGAAAAGACGTATGCACGTTTCCTTGAAGTACTTTAACCACCCCTCTTCACCTTTTTTTTTTTTTTTTTTTTTTTTTTTTTNTTTTTTTTTTTTTCCTTCTGTGGTTTATGTTTAGTTTCCCATAAAGAAAGAAATTACTGTGAGACAAATGCTCCCCTTCCTATTTGGAAGCACAGAAAAGAGGATGCTGTGCTGCTGTCCTGGCTGTGTCCCATGCTGGCTGCAGCAGCTCCCAGTCTGGTATCACTGTACTTACAGCATTTATCCCAACAAGGAGCTTCCTCGTGGGCAAATCAAAATGGGGCGTAAGGAATAAATACTGGAGACTTCATCTTCAGCAGACACAGTGATTTATGACCTGTTTTCTCACATGCCTTTCACTTAAGAAACTTGGCATGTGGTTTTACATAACCTGAGGTTTTTCCAGGACTAAGTTTAACCCTTGCTTTTGTTCCTCATACCTTACAAATACAGTTTAACTCAAGGCTCTGAGTAGTCACAGAAAATAGAATCAAATATATACTCTGACCACTAAAAAGCATCTAATAGCAAAATAGAAACACCAGCTCAGAGAATTTTTCTGTTCTACTGCTGAGCTTTATAAAATTAAGTAGTTTTGAGAATTTTATTTTATCCTAATGAGAAAGACCAAGATCATTCTTCAGTTCCTAAACACATAAGAAAGATAGACAACTCAAAGTTTCTCCTTTTAGCAAACAGTTTCACAGAATTAAAAAGGAAGTCCAGCTTGTGGGTGTACACCCAAAACTGCAGGTTATCATAGCTGTGACACAGGAGGCATCCAGGGCTTCAGCCAGAACAGCACAACGTGACCCTGGATGCTCTTCCTGAGCCACCAGATACCAGTTCCCAATGCACAGAGACATAAAGTCTGCCCCATTTCTCTTTAAAATCTCTTTATGGCATGGCCCTGGTTAGCCATTGATCAGTAAAGCATTTGAAACACCCCTTTCTTATATAATAACTACTTATCAAAATTGCCCAATAATTTTAGCATTTTACCAGCAGTGTGGAGGTATTGTAGGAAGCTCAGCTCTATCTGGCATAACTGTTTCCTTTTTGCTGTTTAGAGGCAAGGGATTTTTTTGACTTTATTAATGATTTTAAGTTTTCTAGTGAATTATTACCCCCCCCCCAAAAAAAAAATCTCACCTGAAAAATATTTCAAATAGAAGTAACAAATCAGGTACATAAGAATTTCCTTCCCATATGTGATGCTTAAAAAGACATAAGCTGAACTTTGAACTCCTCCAATATCAAGAGTGAAGTTTGCTCATTATTGATCAAGTTGAGAACACAAATGTATGGGGTGGAATAAAAATGGGGCTTCTACTTTTTCACAAAATCTTCACTGATCATAAATTGCAAATTTCAAGGAAAATAAATGATACACTATTCAGTATAGCAATTAAAAGATACAAACAACATCTACAAGTTGTTCTCATGCCCTATTTTCAATGTGAGCAGAGTTGTTTTGAAAAATCTCAACCTAAAGTTTTAAAAATGATCACGTGTTTTTTAATTTATTTCATCTAGCATAATTAAAATTTAGGTGAAGTCACACACTGAAACACAATCACAGCTAAAACACCACACCAGACACCCTTATGCTGAATGAAACCTTTTGGAGGTTCTCCACATCCATGTAGAGGTGGAGCATGGATGCCACCAGGCTTTGTAAAGCCTGACCTACTCCTCATGAACCACAAGGACTTCAGGCACTGCCAGAGATCTGTGTCAAAGGCAAAGCGGACCAAATGTTCTCCAGAGATCCTGGGGGGACCACACTATGGAAACATAATTGTCCTGGGTAAAAAGAAAACCAGGTCAGACACGGAAGAGGTTCCACAATCAGGAGCTGGTGATCCGTAACACCAGAGGAAAGTGCAGGATCAGGATCTAGGAAAGACTGGATGAGAAGCAAACGTCCCTCATGGGATCATGCTGGCAGGTCAGCATATGTTCACATATCTGAGCATCTACAGAAAATAACCAGATTTCACCGTCAACATATCCAGTCTAAAATGTTCCAATCAATTCCAGTTGTAAGATATGTGTTTCCATAATGTTGGAATACAATAGAATTAAACCAATGCTTTATTTCCTTGATGGCTTGTCTAGATTTCATTTTGGGTTTACTTAGCATGAGGAAGTCACATAATTTACAGTCACCATAATAACTTCCCATGGCAAAATAAAGGGTTGTTTCAAGACATGTTTACACCTTGACATTCACATTGTTGGGAGCAGGCCTGATAAAACTGTCTATCTATAAAAAAAGAGTTGGAAGGAAAGTATTTCTTTAAGGATTCAGTTTATGTGTTTCTATGAAAGATTGCTTCTTATATTAAATTCAGTCCTTTTAATACTGTTTAAGTACTGTATGGGCAATAGTTTCCATTCTGTAAACCTTAACATTAAATTAATATTTGTTTAGTAAAACATCTTTGAGGTGTAGGAATTCTCAAAATTATACTGCAGCCAGCAGTCTAAAGAAAGAGTATAACTGCAGAATAGTAGTTAGTAAATTACTTAACTAGCACAATTTTAATCTCATGTCTGGCCTATTGCTCTCATGACAGTCATCAGTGGGTGTAACAGAAGGAAAATAAAATTCCAATTGCACACTTTTCAGCATTAACTTCTAAATTAAACCAAGATTTTAAACAGATATTTTCTGTCTTCCTCTTAAATTTGCTGACATCTTTAACCCAGACTGGCACTTTTCAAAGCAACAGTTATGATTTTTGAAAGATAGTGATGCAGTATTAGATCTCTATACTTTAGAGCCACCTGTTTGATCAAAATTGTCTCCATTGTTATGCTATAGAACATTCCATAAACAATGAACTGCATTTAGCATTGTCATAGATTAAAAATTTAATTTGATGGGAACAATTTGCGAGGAGTTAAGAGACTGAATCAGACAAATGACTATAACCAACAGTAACAGGAGACAAACAAGACAAATTCTCTTTAAATGGTTCACTACATTAGTAAGTGAATGATCATTTGCTGATGGCAAAAATCCAACAGCTTAGTAATCACAACTCTGGATGTTTGGAACCACAGCCTATTCCCAGAATGTTTCCAGATAGTTCATAAACAAGAAAAGAGTAAAAAATCCACCCTAGCAATATGGACAAGTTTCTCACTCATTAAGAACAATGAGCCATGCACTCTTCTAGGTGTTCAGACCCAAACATCCAAAGAAAGTCAAGCTGATGGAACTGTGAATCTGGAAAAACCCAGCCACAGAATGCCTTAGATTGGTCACTGAGTGAAAGGGCCTAAAAAGACACAGAACAAGGGGATGCACAAGTCATGGAATTACTGCCCAGTTTCTGGCTCCAGGAAAGGATATCAGAACATGTCAGTGTGACCAACCAAACATCACTGTCAAAGCATGACTTTCCTCATCCTGGAAACACCACCTAGACATTCCTGGGATAAAACTCTGGCTGACACCTTCAAATAGAATTTTTCTTTAGAGAGAGCTAAAAGCAGCCCCATTAGACTAAGGGGAGGATTAAAGACTGTCTGTAGGCAGAACAAACCTCAGGGATCTTAATGTAACTGGAGGAAAGAAAATACCCTGTTAGCACCAGCTGGAAGCATTTTGACTAGGATTTTTAAAAGATGCATGGATATTGATTCTCTTAGTGTCTGAAGGAAACAGTTGCTTTTGAAAATTATATAAAACTGGTGAAGAAAAAAAAATCTAGTGCAGAAGCCACAGACACAAAAATGTAAAACCAGTCTGAGCTGAAGGACCTGTCTCCTACAGTGGCTATAGCCAGTATCCAGGGGGGAGTGGACAAGCAGGGCAGACCTGATGCAGCTAACACACATCTGCCAGCAACAAACACATCAAATGAACCATCCATTGCCATCAACACTGCATTGAATTAGATTTGAGAATAAAAAGGAATTAGTTGAAACAAAGTGAAATATTTGGAAAGAATTCCAAAGAGAAAGTTCCCATGAAGACACACAAACATTCTCTGTTCCAGTCTTTTCCTTGCTTTTAATCTGTTTTCTGCAATCCTAAGAACAGGCATTGAAGATCAGTATCTGTGAAGTACAGCTAAAATTTGCTTTAAAACACACTAAAAACCTGCAAGTTGGAGTTACTGTTCATTTTAAGGTGGATTTTGAGTTTATTCTTTATAATATATCCAGTTACTAACCTTAGAACCATACCAAAACCAAAGGAAAATGGTAGGAGCCTTGGCTTTGAAGCATCCATGGCAACAGCTGAAGCCAAGCCAAAGGTGTATCATTGCTTGGATAATTAATTCTGCTTGCCACCCAGCCAAAATGAATTACCATCTATTCAGCCAGTGCAGAATATTTTCCTCTTCCTTTTTTTGCACTGGTTCAAATCATAAATTTATTTCCAAAGGGATCCAGATGCAAACCCTCAGCATTTCTGTAGGCAAAATAAACCACTACGTATGTTCTTCTTGGCAAAGCCACCATTCAAAAGGTGCCTGGAGATATGCTATACTGATTATGAGATATTATTGTGAGGTTTTATTATCCTTTTAAACAATAAAACAAGAAAAGGAACCAACATAAAAGCAAGCAGCTCTGTGCCAGATGTAAGAATTTAATGCTATCCATTCCTGACTAGCATTTGGAACATGTGCTTCAAATATGGAACATTTCTAAGTCTCCCCAGGTAAGCAGTTGATCTTATCTTGCAATTTCTACCTCTTTTCAAACACTGCACAGCCCAACCTAGCAGCTAAATGATCCTAAGAATGTCATAGCTAAGTAAAGGGGTTTTTTTCTTTAACACTATCTTCCCCAAAGAAACATTACGCTCCAAAGAAAAATTTCTTTGTAATATCAACTCAGAATTTTAGAAGGGAACAAGGGAGCACAGAACAGTTTGGGATTTGTGCTTCCCTAGCTCTTTCATATTTAACAGATCTTTCTTACAAGCTTTCTTGCAGTTGGCCTAAAATCTCCACTCACTCTGAAAATCCCAGAATTGAAACGTATTTCACATATGGTGAAGGAGGTTTTAGAAGGTGCAGTAAAAACAGTCAATCCAAAAGACTGGGGCCAAGCTCCTCTTCTTCCATAGGCCTGAAGACAATTCTTGCACACATCCAGTTTGAAAACTGGCAGTTTGAAATCTCTGAAGGAGACAGAAAAAGCTTCCATTGCTCTTATGGTGACTTTAACATAAACAAAATTATGTGCAAATTAATGAAGAAAGAGCATTTCCTGGGAAAGCTTTGAAGGTGGACAGTGTCTTATTAGATTCCCTTGACTAAGATCTAACTTGAGGGAAGCTTCAAAAGCATCCCTAAAAAAATAAGTTGTTTTAGAATCTCAGCTTATTATTTGCTTTGGAATGGACATGATGGAGACAGAAAAATGAAAGTAATATCCAGATGAACAAGTAGAAAAATCAGCTTTCTCTTGTGATAAATAAATTATGAAGATGTTTGTTCTCTTCAGCTGACATCTGCAAAGGCTTAACTGCTAAAAGGAGCATTTAGCTCACTTCAGAAATAGTTGAAGCATCTTGCTACTACATTCTATTTTCCAACTGGTTCTTATTTACAGTAGAATAATTAAATATTTATTATAACAGAAAGCAAGTATTTTCGATTGTCTTAACTCACTGTCTTTCAGTGAAGTGATAACTTGCTTAGATTTCGCACATGATCCTACAATGTTAATGCCAAGAAAAGACACAAATGGACCTCCACCACCTGTCAAGGACAGTACACAAAAATACATTTGCCTGATTTTTTGGTCAATTCAGTTGTTTACAACTTGCTAAACAACAAAGAACAACGCTACACTAATAGCTGACAGATGCTGTTTCCACTAACTTTCAAATTCCTTAAACCTCCCCAAAAACAACTGCAGAAAGTGCTCTGTGTGTCTGTCAGCGTGTGATTCCAAGCAGAGGGGCTCTGCTACCACAGCCTATCAGCTCACGTGGGCTATTTTTACGTTATCCAAATGCACACAAACCACAAATGACAGCAAAACATTCAGCAGAACCACCTGACTTCCCATTTACAAAACAAACTACTGCAAACAGCACCTGTACAAAGTCTCCAGAATCTAAACTCAGAAATGAACTCAGGGTTAAAAGACCCTTGAGCCTCTTCCATTTTCTGACACCTGGTTATGAGGAAGAACTGGGCCATCCCCTTGTCACTCTGTGCTGGTTTGTGTTTTGTTCACGTGGGGTTTTTTGTTGTCTATGGGGTAGAGATATTAGAAGAAAGAATATTAGAATATTCTTTTACTGTTGAAGAACACCTGGCCAATAGGTCTAAAACATTGGTGCTGATTTTGTATAAAATGAAATGTCTTGTCTATTTGTTTCATAAGTGCTCTATGACACACAAATCATGCTCTTCATAATGAATGCCATTTGCACAAGCTTCTTGGCAAAACTTAGTAAGTTTGCCTTTAGCAAATATTTTTTTCACTACTCACATGCTTTACCCTTGGAATTGAAACAATAGTTGATTTTTCACTGCTTATTAGGAAGTCATGAGCAAGAATGGATCCTAAACTGTTCATACCAGCTCATGGACTGTAAATGTAACTTCTCTCTAAGGAATCATTGGAATTCAGTACAGAGAGATATGATTAATCCCATCTCAACTATCTAAAGGCTAGGCACTTATTAAATACCATTTTTTGGCATATTAAAGAAAACAAACAAACCAAATAGAACAAACCAACACACACACAGAGACACATTTTGAACCACATCTTTACCACTGAGGAGCTGCCTGGTTTGAGAGTGCAGGTCTGTAAATATCTTAATACTCTGACAGAGAAAGAGAAGATGCCCAATTAGCTAAACCAAACTTAGGATGGCCAGTGAGCTAAACTGCCCTGAGGAGGCTCTGCCCATCATTTTCCTGCACCTCACTCACTGACCTGACCTTTCCTTCCACATTCCCACCACATGTAAAATCTCAGGAGCACACAAAACTCACAGTCAGGGACAGGCAATTGGATCCCCGGGTGGTGGTGCTGAAAAAATCCTGTAGAAAACACACAGCATGGATGCTGAGATATTTATTAAAAAACAGCTGACTTGTACAGAGATGTTCTCTGCTGGCACATAAATGAGGACGTGGNAAAAAAAAAAAAAAAGTGCACTGGAAATCTGTACAAATCTGACTGTTATTGTTATTCCCCACTGAAAATCACAGTTTGAATATTTTCTCATCCCATCCATTACTAGTTAAGTGGCAAACAAAAAAGTCAAACTGGAAATCACAGAAAGAGAAATATTTGTTCCATGTTTACTCTTCTCACATTGATACTGGAAGCACATCCATCACTGTGTTGCCTTTCCTTTTTGGAGAATTGTTAATCACGGCCCAAAGGTAAACAAGATTTACAGGTAATGCAGCTCCTTTGGGAGGGCAGGAAATAGGGAATTTTATTTGATTTCTGCTATTCAGAGGTGGTGTTCAGGCCACAGCAGAAAATACCTCTGTGCTTTCTCAAACAAGTAGTTAATAAAAAAAGCCTGCAAGACTTCACACTCTCTAGCTGCTCCCCAGAACCCTTTTGAAGAGTAACACAGCACCTGATCTGCTCCATGTGGCCCTGCTTATGGCTGATGAGAGAACCTGAAGGATATTTTGGATATTTTGGTCCCCCAGTCACTTGAACCATTGTTTCATTTCACCAGGCAAGACTTGAGCAGCCTGACTGCTGTAGGCAGGCCAAGAGTCATTTTTAAACATCATGTAATGAGGGTAGGGAAGATTAAATACTGGTGCCCTAAGCACTACATGGATTTCAGTCACTGACTTGTTTCACTTCATATCATTGAGGAAAGAATAAATGAAATTGGTTTAGGATTGGTTTCTCAGTCCCAGTGCTGAGAGCGTGTGGTGCCCACAACAAAGCACATGAGTTACTAAAACACCTAGTTTACAGGGGGATTTTTAATTCCTGAGACATTAAACACCTGAAAAATGTTTTGAGAAGAGAAAGAGGCAGAGCAGAGGTTAACCTAGGTAAAGAAGGCTGATCTAGGACTGAAAACATATTTTCTTGTTTACTGGAAGGAACAGGTGGATGAATTACACAAATAATCTGTGTATCTCAATTTCCTTCTATCCATCCCACTGCTTTATCCATCTCTTCTGCCTATATTCAGTTTTATGAAACACATACAAAACAGTTTAAATTATTCATTTTCTTTTCAGTTCCCTGTAACATCAGTTTCAGTTCATTGACCTGTGTAACTCATTGATTAAAGTAATGCATTATCTACAATATTATGTATTATTAACTAAGTTTGGTCTCTTAAACCATTTCCATGACAACATATCACAATAACATACTCACATTTGTCTGGCTTAGAAAATTATTTCTTCTTTTTCATATCATTCTAAGTAAATTATATATAGATTGCTCTAGTCCTGTAGCAATGGCAAGATTAGCAACTGATACCCTAATCCTGCCCTCCCCAAATAAACTGCAACTCTCCCAGGCCCTGTATTCCCCCTGCCATAGGTATTATTAATCAAAATTTTCTGCCACATTGACATACACTAGTAAAAAATGAAAAAAAAAATCTCTGAGGATATAAAATGCTCTCAGCTTTCACTAATTCAAAAAAAAAAAAGGCAAGAGGCATTTCATACACAGACTAAATAAAGGCCTTTTTTTGAGTCACAATAAATATAGAACTGCACTGAACCACTGCCAGGAAAAACTGCAAACTCTGCCCTCCTCACCTAACTCAAATGTCTCGTACCTCCAGGGAGGGGAATTCCTGCCAACACCATAATCTGTGTTTTCTGCAAAGTCATCACTGGATCTAATGTGTAGGACTGCAACAGATTACAGAAGAAATAAGAACATCATTAGCACAGCTATAAAAAGATGGAGAAATGATGTGGGGTGATGCACTCTGGTGAAAACATTAAAGTGAACTTGTGTAGTTTGAAAAACACAGTTGATGTCTGCAGCTTCACCTACTCCACCTTTCCTTTCTTGTTTTAAAAAAGCCCCAACATTTTGTCCCACTAAAACAGAACTTTATGTTAGTTAAACACTGGTGTGGCCTTTAGGAAAAGTGAGCAGGAGCTGAGGACGTTTTGCTATATTGAGACAGGGAAGGAAGGACTGGGGCACTGTGGTGCTGGCACCTCCCAGTGCAACCTGGGAGCCTTTCACTAAATAAATACTCGTTTTCCCAATCAAAACATTTGTTTTCATCTTTTTTTTTTTTTTTCTCTCGTTCTTTCAGGTGTTAATCTTGATGGACTTAAATTTCTTTAGAAAACTCTTAAAGAAAGAGTTTTTTCTTTAGACTCTTAAAGAAGAACAATTCAGAAGCTGGTGGGGCTTTTAGAAAAGCATAGTTCGTTCATTTTCTGATGCCCTTCCTCCTGCAGCAATTCTGGTAATGTGAAATTAATACCATCCTACCTCTCTCAACTCATCTCATTTTGGGCTGGTTTGACCTTTGTTTAAAAAAATGAAAAAAAAAAAATTTCTTGGTTTTCAAATGTCAAATCATGACTGAATAATCTCAATCTCTGTGAAATGACAGAACAGATCACCTGAGCTCCCAGCAGCTGTGACTGTGTAGCTTGGCGTCCCACAGCCTTTGGAAAGGCAGTACTGGAGCAGCTCACTCACATGAAGTTTTCTTTTTAACAAAATAGTCTAAGATGGAAATAACGTTTATGACCCCAAAGCCTTCCAGGAAAGCAGGCACACTGAGGGGCTGTGCTGGAGACGAAAGCCTGGCTGCATCCCTGGCTGCATCCCGGCCAACCTGCTCCCATCCCGGCAGGTGCAGCTGTGTTGATCTGGTGCCCTCTGCTGATCACTGCCTCAGCCCACCAGGAGCCACAGCTGGGCCCGCTCCACCGACCACGTTCCCAGCAGTTTGAGAGCCCAGTGCATGAACTGGTGTCCTCTCAAAGGAGTTGGAAGGGCTGCCATAGGTGTGCCCAGGGAGCAGGATGCACTGAGCTGCAGCCATGGTGGGAGAGCAAGAACCATGGGGACAGCAGGGTCAGCCCAGTGGTCCCACCACTGCTCCTCACCTTCAGCTGCTGCTGAGCTCAAGCAGATTAGAGCAGCCCAGTTCCACTCCTGGGACAGAGCAGCACCGGCCTCCTGCAGCTGCTTCGAGGCAGAACAGCCCCGAGTTGCTGTGGCTCTGCCCCCTCTTTCCTGCCTGCAAAATGCTGGGGGCTCCTTGCCCATGACGAATTGGAAGAAAACTCATTCAAGGACAGCTCTGCAGGCTGCTGAGGACAAGTATCAAATGCAAGGCTCACAGTTCTGTGAGCTGAAATCTGGGCTCGGTACTCACAGCCACTGCTGGCACCCAGGGTGTGGATTAAACATAACAAAACCCAAAAACCAATGTATTTTTCCTACTCTGCCCAAACATTCTAATGAGTATTCTATGTCCAGAGGTTAAGAAGTGAAAATACAAACCAATATTCACAGTATTATATTGGCAGCTTCAGAGCTCATGATTTACCGCGACTGGACTCTCATTCTCAAGAACAAAAGGTTCCACTGCAGAAAAGGTTCCTATTAGCCCTGACAATAAACATATTTTTCAATATATTTTATTCTGTATGTACAGTTTATCAAATGGATAAAAAGCCAATTACATTCCACAAATAATAGTTTTGATGCTGACACAATTAAATGCTGAAATTATTTCCTCAAGTGCTTCAAATACTAAAAATTGAATCCATATATCATTCTGGTTGGAGGCTGTGAAAGACTCCATGGTCAAAAATTAAAATCTCTCATTTAAAATTAGGTTATCACAACAAATAATCATATTTATAATTCTTTAGTACTTGTCTTCAGGCACTGTGTAATTTGAATCAACATCTGTTCTTCACACAAATTTTAGTCTAAGAATATGTGTGTAAAGCGAATATTCCTTTTTCTAACTCTCAGATTAAGGATTCTAAAACATCTTGGTTGTAGTTGAAAAAAATATTCCACATGAATCTTTTGTCACAGCAGTTACGAAAATCTCAGCTTGTCATACAGTTTTGAATATTGGTGGGAGTTAAAGGTAAGATTCTAATACATTTTGGAGCTGCTTCTGTAAGTAGAAGTTTCAAACATGAGAGATTATTGTGTAACTATCTGTGATTCATAGCAAATATACAATTTTCTATTAGAAATCTCACTCTGAACACAACAGTGTTTACCTACCTACACTGCCCAAAAACACTGACAGTATGTGGAGTTTCAGAGATGATGAATTGCCTTGCTGTGCCAAGGAGAAAAACCCCTTGCAAATAAGTGTCTGAGACTCATGTATCTGGTAGATAAAAGTAAAACTAACACCCTGCTCTCCCTTACTTTTTGCAGCTTCCACCCACGAGGCACAGCTTAACCCACCAAACAAAGCTCATCAGGAACCTTTGGTTCAGACGCAGCCGCAGAAACGGCTCCATCAAACCAGCATAACACAACTCCCAGGACTGCTTCATTTGTTTTCTGCCAGATAAATGCCACCCTCTTCCTTCCAGCAGGGACAGGAGCTCAGCCTCAGCCCCCACAGGGGCATCAGCACCTGGAGGAGGGACCAGGCACAGGTCGGGCTCGACACGTCCCGGCTCGTTCTATGCGTCAGCGGCCACACACTTCCAATCCATCCATCTCACATTTTGGGAAAAGCTGGGCCCAATGTGCCATCATTCAAGTGTAATGTGATATTTTCGCCACCCAGTCTGTCGAAGAAAGGCTCCGGGATAAATGAAAGGTAAAATCCTTGGAAAAATAAACTCAAGTCTGTAAAATATTTGCCAATGTTTTCATAACTTTTCTAGCAACTATAGTTTCTGATAGATCAAGTGTGACTGTATGAAGCTGCACGGAGAAGTCAGAGCAACAGAGATGGGCACGTTACACCTTTCCCTACAATGCACAGATATCACATCCTCCAAACTTGCTGAAAATAACTACTTTGGTTATAATTTATATTTTATACTCTTGGAGGTGAACCACTGTAGGAAACTTAATATCAAGGTTTTCAGCTGTGTTATTTCAGGGAAGTTTATTCACTCCTGTAGCTGTGATGATATGAAACAAACGGATGTTGTTCCCACATTAAAGCAAATAAAAGCATCTTTTTCATAGTAGTGACTGAAATATGGAGTTACAGCTGAAATATTTCTTAGGAAGTTCTCAGAGAGCACAGGTTCACTGTTCACTATATATTCAGTGCAGAAATAATGCAATATCTACAGCAAGTGCACTAAGTTATATGCCATTTGTGTTTACTTATCTCCTTTCCATAAAGCACATCTTTTTTGCTCCAAGACAGTGTTTATTGTCTGCCTGCCTTGCACTGTTGCTATAGCTTCATCTTTTTCCTTCCCGAGTTGGTATTTACACTCTGCACTGTTTCCCATTATTACCATAAATATAGAACACATTTTTAACTAATATAACTTAAATCAAAGAAAATTTCAATCAAGAAAACTAAGACCTTCTGGATGGCCAAGAATATTAGCAGCAACCAGGTCAGTTTCTCTCTGTTTTCCATGCCAGGTGTCCAGAGAGCCCTTCAGCTTGCAGGGAGCACTCGAGGCAGGTAACTCAAGGACTGAAGAGGGTTTTGCATGCAGCCATCATTGCTAACAGAGGTAACTGAGTTACTGAACAGATCCACAAACCATTATTCCATAACTTAAATAACTCAGAATATCAAGTTTAGCTTTCAATCCTGTTTAGAGTGCTGAGGGCACTTGAATGCTGTCACAAACACATGGGAGTTGACACAAGGCAGACCAGCCACACATTTAACGTGGTTTCACACCATGTTCTGGGTATTACACCCTGATAAAGCTGAAAGAACCTCCAAAGAAGTCCAGCTCTAGAGTAATGATCTTGCTCAGACTTTTAGATTTATTTCCACCTTTATACTTAGAGATCAAAATGTTAAAACATCTTCACTTTTAACACACCCAGAATACAGCAAATAGAAACTCTGGAAGAAAATGCTTATCAAGATATGCAAAATATTTTACCATTCCAGTGCTCACAGTTGAGCCCATGAACTCTTATTTCTGGCCAGCCTGAAGAATAATTTATTGCT
This sequence comes from Chaetops frenatus, assembly GCA_013400775.1. Classification (NCBI taxonomy): domain Eukaryota; kingdom Metazoa; phylum Chordata; class Aves; order Passeriformes; family Picathartidae; genus Chaetops; species Chaetops frenatus. The sequence continues at coordinate 247,576 of VZTR01027113.1, read as the reverse complement.
GTTCAACCAGTTTCACTAACTTAAAAATTCAGAGTAGCACAGCCCAGAAGTGTGTCTTACAGATAAAAACTGGCACCAGTGACATCTGTGAGATGTCACTGATGACAGACAGTGACATCTAGCACCAGGCAGCCATCAGCCTTCCCTGGCTTCTCCTCCTTCCTAGGCAGGGGGAAACCAGAAAGAAGAAACCACTTGGCTCTCCTCTCCTGCTACAGAATCACTCAAGTAAACTTGATGCTCAGACGACATTCTAGCTAATTAAAAATTCATTGAGAACTACATTTATTCAACCCTCCACAGTATTTGTAGGGTACATCAGGAATGCTGAGTCACTCACAATTTTTTCCTTTCTTAAAAAAATCCCACGTGTGTTACCCAGTAAATTACAGAAGACCAAGCCAGGGAGCTGAACAAATTCTTCTTGAAGGTCCTACATTTTTAGTGGATTTTGCCTGGCTTCTTNTTTTAAAAAAAAAAAAAAAAAAAAAAAAAAAAAAAAAAAAAAGACCTGCTTTTTCTACTAGAAATAAGTTTTGATTTTGTCTGGATAATAAGAATTTATAGTGTTGTTGAAAAGCCCTGGAGACTGTCGTGGAGACTGAAGTAATTTATTTATTCGTAGAACAAGCACAAACCATACGAGCACCTGCCCCAGGAGGCCAGTTAAAATCCTCTTGGACCTGACCTGGAGAGACGCCTCACAGAGGTGAAACAGGGTGCTTCCCATTCCACTGGGAATATTTGTTTTCCTTTTCTTTAATATTTTTTATTTTTTAAATTTTTTTTGTTCTTTTTACAAAGAGGCAGACAGTGTTTTCTATCCAGCAACAGTTCAGAGAATTCTTCATCAATGTGATTTGAAATTCTGCCTGCTTTGAATGAAGCATCAGACTTTCCTGAGGTCACTGATGTGGATTTAGGCCTTTGTTACTAAGCAAACAGCTAAGTTTGGAACCTTCAAAGAAGTGGGGAAAAAATAGGATATGAATGCGCACAGACAGCAAACCCAGAAATAACAGCCACATTCATGAGAATAGGAGTTGCTGTCTGGATTTATGGAGTGTGATGTACTAATGTGTATAACGAAGCAGACAATCTAATGACTCCGAGTGCTAAAAAGGAGGGAAAATATAAATCCACAGAAGTCACAAGATAGACTTTCAAGATTAATGGGGATAAACCAAACATTCCAGATGTTCTAGTCCTGGGTTCTTGTCTCTATGCTACAGAAAATCACCTTTCCCAAGGAAAAAACACCATTTGTCTTTCAACCTGCACTTTTGTTCCCATTACCACTCATGAATAGTCAATTTTCATCTATCTACTTTTTCTTCCAGTTATTATCAAAATGAAAGAGCAAACGTCTTTCGTATATAAAACATTTTAATAAGTGTCTCTGAAGACAAAGTATTATAGAAGCATCCATAATATGTAATTTTTCAAGATGAAGCAAAACTATTATTTTTTTTCCCATAACTGCTGTTTAAATTACACAAAAATACTCATGCCAGTTCTAAAGCTGCCACCACCACCATTTTTCTTCTGCTGTAAAACCACATTAGCACAGCTAAGTACATACCCTATTTACTGGACAAAATTTACTGTTCTAATTACTGGACCTGTTACAGCTAGTGGAAAATAAGAGTTATTGGGTTTTGCTCTGAGGAGGAAAGCTGTTCAACAACAAGGTAACGGTGGGATAAAAGAGACACCAGGAATCTGGTGAGTCTACAACTTGCTATTACTATGGAAACCAAAGATTGTAACAAAATATTCCCATTTTAATCACAATCCCTAGAGGACTGCCATCCCCAAATTGATTGTGTTTTTAAATTGAAGATTTCTAAAATTTACTAATCCAGCACTAGCCACAAAAAGTCACCTCAGAAGAGCCACACTTGTTCGCATGTCCCCAACACTAGGACAGAGTGGGAAGTATCAAGCAGCACAGCTCCACTTCAGTTGTTGCAAACCCATCACTCTCCTCAACCAAGCACATGGACTCCAACATCTGAGAGTGCTGAATTCTGAGCTCCAGTGCTCAAAAACGAAGGACTGTCCTCTGTGCTAACAGTAGGAATTCAAACTCTCACAAGAACACGCCGTATTGGCTATGCCCAGGTTTTCTAAAGCCTATTTTTGGAAAGGGCGGAATAACACAGGGCAAAAAACGTGCAATCACACTGCAAGGTGCTCAATCCCCCCACACCTCAGCAGGGTTTGCAAAGCAAAACTGTCCAGAACATGAACTGAACACAGGACACGGCAACCTGGAAGATTAACAGGAAAGTAACAACTTCAGCACCGAGTTTCAAGAGTTGCCTGCTTAGACTGGAATTTCCAGAAAGCGTGAAAATAAGTTCGTAATCACTGTCAAAATTACGCTTTTATTTTAGACAGAAATCTAAGAATTTTTTTTGCATGGCATGCACCACCCCTTCTAATTCAACCTCTAGAATTCTCTGAGGAAAATCTGAAATTCCTCCCTGCCATGTTTGGCCCTTTTGTAACAGAAGGGAAAAAAAAAAAAAAAGTAAGCATTCAGAAGTTGAAGTAAGCTCCATGAAAAGGCTTTTTATAGAAAGTCCATGGTAAACAGGCTTATGTAGGAAGCAGGACCTCAGAAGTGCCTTGAATCTCAGGATACACGGCTGTGATGAGCCTGACTGGTGCCAGAGACATCCTTGGCACAGGGGCCTTGAGGGGACACCAGCCCTAAACCCAAGTGACTTAAATTGCAGTCAAACATTTAAGGAAAGGGATTAGTTTTTCTTTTTTTTCCTTTTGTATTCGATTTCTACATTTGCAGTGGGAAGGCAGCCTTGTTCTTTGCTATATTTTAACCACTCTTCCTTAATCAGGCAGAGCAAGAAGAGAGATCTGGGCGTTTCCTGCCACCACATTCCTCTGGAGCAAGAGCTTTCAGCAGCCCCACGGAGTGATTTATCACCTCGGCACGGCTGGGGGCTGCCCGAGGCTGAGGAGAGCTTTCCCTAACAAATTGCAGGGGACCGAGGGGCTTGGCAAAGCCGCAGTGTCGGGTCAGCGGTGTGGCACCTCCACAGCAATGGCAGCGTTGAGGGGCAGCCCTTTGGAGGGGGAAGCATTGGCATTTTGCAGCTAATTAGGCACGCGGTTACGGCCTCTGCAGCTCAGCTTCCCACACAGCCATCACTCGCTGCCACACAAAGTCACAGGCCAGCTTTGGGTCTCCCATCTCTGTCTGCCCCAGTCGGGTGGAACCCGGTGAGGATGAGGAGCCAGGAGTGTGCAAACAGCAAGCCTGACTCTGCCTCCCATCCCTGCATTTCTGCAGAGGTGCTGAGAGATAAACAACCGTGCTCTGAATCGAGGACTGTAACAAATATTTTGCAAGCATGCTGCTGTCCCCCATTAAAGAAAACTCCAATTTCATTTTTAAAAACCTGAAAACGCAAAATCCTGAATTGTGTTTTTCAGAGGAGCAGTTAAGAAGAAGTTTAATAAGTTAGCTTCCAAATAAAATAAAGAAACCAGCCTTTATTAAATTATATGGAAGGAGGTCAGAGATTAAAAATCCTCTGCCTCTCATTATTAGACTTGAGATGACAGATTCATTCCAGAGCACAGAAGGAAATATATTATCCCAAAACAGGATATGAAGTTCAGTCCCAGTAGATTAGTCTCTGTTAAGTAAATTTATTGTCTGATCTTTTAACTCTCCACCAAACTGCTGCCCAAGATTCGCTTCTCTAACAGTATTAAAACCCCTTTCCTTCACAGCCCTACCCCCAGAGCTCCCCAAAATCCAGCCTCTGCTCTCATTCCCATCCGGGCTCTCTCTGATGGTGCATGAACCTCATAGGAAAACAAGAAGGGACAGGAGGAGGAGGGAAAGGACTGACACCCACTAATAAAAGCAGGCTGTGCTCTGGAGGGCTGGGCAGCAGAGAAAAGCAGGATAAATGTTCCCCTTGGTTCAGAGAGCAGGAGCAGCAGGCCTGTGGTGCCTCTGCCTGTGTATCTGTGTGTGTGCCTGGTAACCACTCTGTAATTTGGGTACAGACATTGAGGGAAACCTTCAGAAGAGCCGTGCTGGCACTGGTACATTCTGGGAAGAATTAAATGTGCTGTGTGAGGTTAGAAAGCGCATCAAACAAAGGGCAACTCTATCCCTGCTCTGTTTACCAAGGCAGAAGCGATCTTCCATACAATGATACATTTCTAATACACTGTTTAGTCTGACTTTAGACTCCATGAAATTATTTGCAAAGACAGGGATTCCTAAAAAATTCCAGTAGAAAAAAGCAGACTTTCCCCTCATGCTCCCTTTTACTCCCTTTAATTGTGTGAAATTTAATTGTATCACTTAATTGCATGAAAGAGACACACTGTGACAAAACCAAAATAACAAGGAGTTATTTCTGAGTGCTGCAGCTAGAAATGCATCTGTATGGTCTCTAAGACGCTTCTATCACCTAGGAGGACACATATTTCATAAAGATCAGAGATAGAACATGCAATACCCCTACTGCTCGATTCACTCTGTTAGACTGCTTGTGTTTTCTTCCTCTAAGAGTAAGTTATAAAAATATTCCTGTCAGGTACTTAGGCTCAGCACTTGGCATGTTTTCATGCAGAAGAGTTGTGATGTACCATCTTTATGCATGGAAAAATTGCAGAGAGCTTGGTCTCACCAACAGAGTGTGCTGTCAGTTCGTTATTAGATTGAGGGCAACACCATTAACAGAGAAATTTTTTTATTATTTTATCTGGTGATCTATTGCAACTGCCCCGTTCTGTAATAAGATGTTTAAATAGCTATCTCCACTTAAAACAGTTGATCTTCAGAGCATCTGCTGCAAAATGCTGTTCTTGGCTCCGTCTGGCCTGGCTGATGATGCACAGTGCTGAGCTGCACAACTGTTTCTGTGCAAACCCAGCTCTTATTTACTTTGGGGGTTTTCTGTTTCTCTTTAGACTCTGCATGGGGAAGGCATGGGAATCACAAACAACACATTTGGCAGCTCTTCACATCACTGATGGTTAAAACAACCAGTCCTAGCCACAAAAGTATCCTTGTGTAGACTGTTTTCTCCTCAAAATGACTAATTCTGAGACAGTTACTTGCTCAACTTGCACCCTACCATTTCATCTCATTGTATTTTCACCATGTACAACATGCAAATATTTATTACGGAAATTTAATTCTAAAGCAATCACTGTGGAAAGAGTTCAGGATAAAAAAGTTATTCAAGGAAAGAAACCTGCTCTATTTTCTGTACATCTTTGGTTCTGTTTTAATCCAGAACTTCTTTTTAATATTCAAAGAGATCTTGAACAGATTTGATGTTATCGCAATGACAAAGCGTTCCTCAGATTCATTTTCAATGAACTCTTAACACCGCAGTCCAGCAAAAGAAAGCTCTGTACTTTTCTCATTGCACTTGAATGCAAACAAGACACACATAAAACAAACCCTGGAGGTCTCCAGCCAGAAGCCTGCATAACCCATTACACTTATATTGCAGCTTCCCTTTCCTTGGAAATTCATTCTTCAAGCAACCACACGTTTGTAAGTAACCAAAAATACATTTGTTTCTACTGATGTAAGGCACTCAGCAAGTGGCTTCCCCCTGGTCTGTGTGCTCACCGCGGCTGTGAGAGCAGCCTCCAGTCATCTGGTGAAAGAGTCAGTGGGGCTACAAAGGAAACTGATCTAGGAGACATCTGTACCTTGCTCCCGACATAAGACACAGGAGACACTGACATCTGCACAGAAATATTTATGGGCACGCACAGAAAAGGCTCTCACACCCCCAGAAACCTCCTGGGTGATCAGCTGAGCTACTGCACCAAGATCCTCTTAGCACAGCTCTAATTGCCTCTGATAAACCCTGTGTTCAGGGAAATAGGCCACACAGGCTCTATCCCAAGAAATTCATGGCTCTATCCAAGGAAATGCATTCAGAGAACTACAGGAATTGAACATATCCACTGTTAATGTAAATAAGATGACATTAACATGAATTTAAAGCAAGCTACAACAACAGGGATTTCTGGGGAAAGCAGTCTATGGGCAGGGTCCGACCCTGTCCAGATGTATTCAACAGCAACACACAGCTTGCCCAGCCAGGAAAAAAGTCTGATATATTTCTTTTTGCAGTTTAAAGAGGAACACTATCACTCATCTACAAAAATTATATAAAAGGGAAAAGCAAATAAGGACGGCCATCCTCTGCACCTCCCAGAACCCAGTCCTATTTCATGGCAGAACCTATGAAATAAATAATCATTTCCATTAAATTCAAGCAAATGAAACTAATCTTTCATTGAATTATAAATATTTGCTGAAACTGATCATTTAATGCAAGGATTCTCCAACTAGCAGGGCAGGAGAACAGACACTTATTCTATTTAAGTAAAAAGTCAGATGCGCAACATTCTGTATTAAACACTGAACGATCATTCACTCGTGCAGGATAAACAGTGCATGATCACTGATACTTTTATGCTCTATTAAACTGTACACTCCAATGAGCATTGCACCATGGTTCAGAGGTGGCCAGAAATATTAACATCTAAACTATGGAATGCTTTAGTCTACCCAAGCTGAAAGGTCTCCCTCGTGGGACTGGCTGCTTTCAAAGGTGATATTGATACCAGCAGTGTGAACACTATCACTGAACCTCATTGCTGGAGTAACACCCAGCTCTTGAAGCCACGTGAACACCACTAAAACTCCAGTGGAATTTTCTGTGCAACTGTCACCGTCACCCTGAGCAAAAATGAACAAAAGAAAACAAAACAAACCCCCACCAACCAAACCAAATTAGAACTCCAATGAAACTTCATTTTTAAATCACTAATTCTACCCTTTTCTTTGGGCAAAACTTGATTTTACTGCCTATTGTACCAGACTGCAACACACTGAATAACAAAACATTGTAAAAGTGCAATTATGGCAAAAGCATTCAAGGTGACTCATTAACACAGGAATGCAGCCTGAATATCACAAATCCTCACATCTCTCCATTTAATCCCACTGGAAATGATGAGTGTACAGCAAGCAAAGAAATTCTTCAGTTATTTGCCTGCAGTTATTTGCCTCCCTGCACAATTAATCACTTAATTAGGTACCTGCTAGAATTCCAAGTGGTTGCTGTGTTCTAAGTGACACGAGGAGCGTGGTGTGAGGTTCACAGCCTGCACAGGGTCAAAGATGCCATTGCAGTGCTGTAATTCCAGAGCAATGCCCCTGCTAAGGCTGGGCTGTGCATTCCTTACCCTGACTCGTCAGTCAGAGCAGATAACCATCGGGCACTGGACTCATTCTTTAAACAACATCTCCCAAAACAGATGGAGACAGCTTATGGAAAAAGTGAAAGATGGATCGGAAGCCTACTCCAAAAAAGTTATCATCCTACTAGGCTTGGATTAAAAAGTTGTATTTCATAATGAAAGCCAAATGCACTGAGAAGGCAAGACAGTAATCCTGCCTGAGGATTGCTTCAGAAATCATATTCTGAGTTCAGAAATCAATTAGTTCAGAAACTAATTGAAATCCCAGTGCATTACAAACCCAGATTCACTGGCCATTTCTATTTCTCTTCCAACAAAAATATGTTATTTCAGGAGGGTCACAACAAAGCCAGCGAAGGAAAATGTAAGGAAATCTCTTCATATGATAAAAATGGAATGACTAATGTGGATGACTCAGTTTAATTGCATGATTTTCAACTAAGCGTATTCACAGGGACAGAAATAACACTAAATTAAATGGAATATCTGGGAAAAATTATTTTGGATCAGTAAAATACTTATGCCAGAAAAGAATGTCTGCATTCTCAGAGCAGTATCTTGTGCACAACTGCATCGAAAACCAGCAGAAATTGGGTTTGTGTCTGCTCCCACTCATCACCCAGGGCCCTACAGCCACAGGGCATTCCAGGATGGAAGGGAAGCCTGGATTGCCCCTAGTCTAAAACAGGGCCAGCTCCAAGGTCAAACGTGGTTGCTCGTGGCTTTATATCCTGTGTGATCTTCAAACTCTCTGAGGATGGAGACTGCACAGTCTGGGCACTTTGGGGTCCACAGCTCATCTGCCTTCATGGAAAACAGGCTCCACCTTATATCCAGATACCAAGGTGCAGGAGGCAGCATGCAGAGCCCCAAAGCATCCTGAAGGTTATTCTGGTTTTGTAGCAAAATGCAGAAGCAGATTTTTCAAATAACACCTAATGGTAATTATAATGCTGTGTTGCTCACAGAACTATACTGTTATCTGTCTTCTGTAGGGGAGAGGAAAAGCAGCTCATGTGAGTCTTCAGGTGCCAGATCTGAAGCAATCTGGGATGGAGAACAGTTGGTGTAGCAATAAGAGCTCAATTAGCACTAATTTGGGTCCCATTAACCTCTTCATATGGTTTAACAGAGAGTAAAAACCCCAGATCTGTTATCTCTGGCCATCCCTGAGCACGTGAAAAAGAAATATCCATCATGTAGCCAAGAGATTTTGGTGCCACCAGGAATGGCAGAGTTCCCTGATGAAGGCCAGATCCCCTCAGTCATCCAAAAACACACACGATTCTGCACTAAGACCAAAGAGAAGGAAAGGGAAGAAATCACCCTACGAGTCTATGAAATTCAGGAGTATGTGGTTATTGCCCTACCATTATACATTTATTTATAATTTTATTTCATAAACATCACATATATATTTATATATAATAAGTATGATTAAACTCCATTTCAGTTTTCTCTCAAACTCTTCTGAGATGCTAAAATATCTGATATTATTCAAATGAATTATGAAGCAGCTCTATTTTTCCCCTCCTAATAGCTACCAAAACTTGGAAACAGTCACCATTTCAGAATGAATCATTAAAATAATTTGAATGCAGCAACATACTAGAAATCCACAATCATAAACTTACAATCCTCACATCTATTGCATTTGGCTGTGTATCGAAATGTAAAATAATGAAATTGTGAATGAGATAATAAATTCAGTAACAAGTATAATTAGAGTGGTAAGTTGATTTTCTTGTCATTCCCATTCTCTATTAAGCAAAAGAAAGAAAAGATAAAATGCAATCAATGTAATGATTTTTGCAACAAGCATCTAATTGATTTTTCTGCCACCACGATAACTTAGAAATAGTCCTGTAGTAATTGTTTGGTTTAACTGGATTTATCAAACAAGTGTTCTGATAGTGATATTAATTATGACACATTTTACCCACAGAGAAATTATTTAAAGAAAGATAATGTATTCCATAAATGAAATTCATCTTACAATAGAAAAACTAACATACACTAATAATACAACAGGAAAATAATGCCAATTAATCTATTCTAATTTTTGATGTCACTCTCGTCTCACTCAAATTTCAGGTAGCGTCCAAAGGCAGTACAAATCAAGCAGTTTACAGATCAGCACACTTTCAGGAAACACCCTTTTTTTTAGGTTTTAAGAAATTATTTTCCTTTTTAATGCAGCCACGCATTACCCTACAACTCTCTATCCATTTTATTGCTCTTCCACAAGAAGTCAAATGATTGTACCCTCATTCATTCCTTACTGAGATATTTGCACGAGGAGTTGGGGCCTGCACTCAGCTCTGTAGGACACACAGAGCAGAGATGAGAAATATGTAAAACCCTGAAAGCAGCCAGCTGCTGGTTCATTGCTCCCAGTCTGGCACTGCCCCCACCAGCTGTGCTGCCCTGCTCCACAGACCTCCCAAGGGACCCTCCTGAGGGAACAACGTGGTTCTCCCACACCCATTTGCCACGTCCTGAAGGAGATCTTTTGTGCCTTGAGCCTAAAAATGAGCAATGTTCATGAACAATGGAAATTTCTCATCAGTGACCGAAACACAGATCTTCAGAGAGACTTGGATCGTCACCACAAAAAGGAATTATTTTTCTTAACTGACTGAGAATTATTTATTAATTCTGAGCTGAAGCAATGAAACTTTAGGTCTTCATGCAGAAAAGTGCTGGTGTCTGGTTTCTCTCAATATTTATTTAGTGAGGTTATTGCCACCACTGAAAGCAAAAAATGATACATTTCTGTTGGTTTTACCTCCCCTCTCTAGCACCTGGTGGGCTGGGACACAACATGGGCAATGCCCTCTCATCAGCAGGGATGTCAAATGTGGGGGCCACCTGTTAATTAGGAACATTTATCATTTCAGAGCTCCAGATCTCTCCCTACCAGAGCCCCCCTGGAAGTTTTCTCCTGATAAATGCAATGCTCTGCAAGGAAAGGACAGATGGTGTCTTTTCCCTCAGAATCAGAAGCTGGTGACTGTTTCATTCTGCTCGTTCTGGATTTCCATTGCTGCTCTTTGCTAGGACCTGAAGACACCTGAGTCAGGTGCTCACACTGCAGCTGGGCCAGGGGTATACATTCAAAAGCAAGATTTAAACAGATCCTTTTGGTCTGAGAATTCTTGGAATGGTGATAGTGAGGTGTTTATGCTCCCGTAAGAAGCTACAAAACAGAACCTGGTACTTGATGCTGACCTGTAAAGCAACCAAGGAACTGCCTGCAAGTCCAACCAATTTTAATTTCATGAGCAGACTTGTTAACCTAGCTGGCCTCAGCCTTGGAGCTATACCATCCATTATGTCAAGAACATCAACATCTTTCTAGTTTCACATTTCTCAACTTTCCAATTTAGCCAATAACATGAAAGAACATTGAATTTACCAAACAACTGGGGCAATCCCAAGGAAAAATGATGACTCTGAGCTGCAAGCTAACCTCAGAAATTCAGTTTTGTTTGTTTACCTTACACGCATCTAAGATGCTTCTCATGATACTTTGCTATAGATAAATAACTTTTCCAATTGCATTCTGTTTATACCCAAACCTTGACCACTTGTAGCTCATAATAATTACAGTGCCCTAGGATCATTACAGAACTGCAACATTCATAGTATTACATCTTAACTTCTCACAAGGGTAAGAAGTTATCACCCAAGCGTGGACCACATTTGTGGAAAACACCTGAGAGAAAACACATTCATCTCTGGCTCCACAAGCTGTTGTTTTTTAAAAGAACCCTGGGGTTTTGTATCCCAGATCCATTCCTTGAATATATAAATATATAAATACAGGGGCAATGGCTGCACACACAGTTAACCCAGAGCAACACTGAGCCAAATGCTGCACCAGCAGCAATGCCACAGAACATGAAATCACTGTCAGAATGACTCTCATGGTTCAAATAATCCTTTTTTTTTTTTTTTTTTTTTTCACAACCCAAACCCACTTTTTTTTTTCCTTTAGAAAAAAACATGTAATTACAAAAACATATTCTTGAAAGAAATCATTCTGGCAAACTACAGCTTTCCTGACTCAGTTTTGTTGAAACCCAAGCATTGAATGTCACACCTTTTCTCAGATAGTGAGACAGAGCTAAAAATGCAAGAAAAGAATAAAAATTGTTTTTGAAAACAGCTCCACTTCTCTCAGGGAAAACCCTTCCAACATATCTACCAATCTACTTACACAGGATGAGAATAAAATCTTCAGCTGGTGCAGAGCAAAACATTTCATAAGATTATTCTGTAGAAATAAGATATTTTGGAGATTCTTGAACAGAGGAAGGTAAAGAATTGTCCCTGACCCCACTTTGAGATCAAACATTTGGTTGCTTCAGCAGCCTGGTGACTGAGAGCAACTGAGACAAAAATTCTGAACTTTACAGCAATAGCCAAGTGTGCTACAGGCAGTGCTCACCCTCAATGCTATTGAGAAATCCTTGATAAATTACACGGATTCTGCAATGAAGTATTAGGACATTAAAACAATTTTTACTGACTGTTCCTTCCCAATAAGAACATTTCTCTTGTTTTAGAAACTATCTCTCATCTATGCAAAGAATTTATTTTGGCGAAGATGGACTTTAAGCAGAAGTTCTTCCTTTTGTACAGGAATAACTAACTTTGTTCTTTAATCAGTTCACTAAAAAATGAGTGTAACTGACTGACTGCAGCAGTTGACAAGTGAAATACAGTGAACAGGCCCATCAATAGAGGGCAATCAATACAATTAAATTTTCCCAATATTTTCTTGAAAACGTAACACAAGAGGGAAGGAAATTTCGTTGTTAAGAAGGATGATTGCTGAAATAGTTATTGAACCAACAACTGTTTTCATTTACTAAGCTAAATGACTCCTTCACATATGTTTTAATGAAGTCTAGCTGCATGCTAATTACACCTATCTGGTTTGCATTACCCAGTTAGCATTTCTTCCATGCACATCAACAGGGCAGGCCTTCATTAATTCATAATTCTTCACTCACAAATATCAGTGATTACATCAAAAACCTGCACTGAAATTATCTGACATTTACCATTTCACTGCTCACTGAATGTCTGAGTGTCTTCGTCTCCTCTACCTGATGAACAGCTAACTCAGCAGAGTCTGGACACGCTTGCAGGGCTGGGAAGCTGCCCTACAGCAATGCCCTGGGGTCCCCATTCCCTTTGATAGCAGCATGGCACCACAAGTTATCCCACCAAAGATCAGCTTATTGTATTTATACAGTCTTTCCCTTTTCAAGCCAAAGTTAAATGAAGTTGAAGGCAGCATCTACAGGACAACCCATAGTCACAGCCTAAAAGGATTAGAAGAAGCCATTGTTTTCATGTCAGACATGTTTTTATAATACAGACCATGTCTATTCTTGTTATTTCATTTTCATCATCACACCAGCTTTTCAGCAGTCAGCCGACCCTTTCCCACACCACAGTTTTAAAGGCTCATAAACATTATCTTTATTATATTAAGAGAGATTCAAAAATTGTAAAACAGATGTGAAGTTGCTGCTGCCAAGAGCCTACACAGTGTGATTCAATAGGATGTGGGTGCTGTAATGTGCTCAAGAAAAGTCATTCTAAAACTCTGAGTTCAATTTGCCAAACAATCATTTTCATCTAGGAAAAGAAAAGCTTAAAATAAACTAAGAACTCCCATCTGCACAGTACTTGGGGTGATCCAATGACCTGACTGCAGACCCTGCAGAAAGATGCTTCCATTGACAGGATCTGCAGACAAAGCAGTGATGGAAAAACAAGGATGGATTTCTGTCTTTGCTTCTAAGGAAGCTGTATAATGGAACAGCATCTATCAGATGTCTCCCACTGAAGAGACAACACCAAGATCCCACCATTCACTGTGTGTGTAGTAGCTACAAGCTGGCCAAGTTTTCCCTTCACCCCACTAGCAGGCTCGTGGGGGCTGAAATTCCTGCCAGGTACCAGCCACTGCAGCAGATCAGCTTTTCCCATGTGCTGCTCACATTTCCCTGCCTTCCTCCCTGGGTCTGTGGAAGCTCCTTCCTTTGGCTGATCCTGGAGCACTCATGGATTTTTCTCCTCACCATCTGGAGCCAAGTCAATGCTTTTCCCACAACACAGAATCGATCCATGTGGCATCAGGATTTCTTTTTCCATGTCCTCTCAGCAGCCAGTAGCTCTCTGTTTCTAACTTTTTTATGCCAAATCCCTATGTGGTGATATCTGCTGGAGTTTTTCTGCACGTGCCTCTTGGAATTGACCACATTAGTCTGTAGGTGGTCAGCCTAATTTCTGAAACAGTTGAGAACTTTATATAAAACAAATACAGGGTAGTCTCAAGAAGCAGCCTTTCTCCAGTTAACGAAAAGGTCAGTCTTGGTTATTGGGTTGGGGGTTTTTTGTTTGTTTTTCTTCACTCCAAGACAATCCTGTGCACCTTCTTAGCAGAATCACAGAATGCATGCTAGTAGACAGGGAACATTTTCAGTGGGTGTCCAGGAGGACAGATGGTCTGCTCTGTGGAGCACCCTCCAGACACTCTGTGACACCAAAAGCAGCTTTCATTTCTTATTTAAAACCCAAGCAAGCAGCAACATAAAATCCCAATATAACAAACTCACTGTGCAAGTAGGGATGTGCCTGGAGCAAAATTTCCTGATTTCCCTGAAAACATGCATTTTGCTCTTTGGACTGAAGCCATCTCTTTTTCTGTTGGCTCTGCTCCCTCAGGGCCATGCACCATTCAGCTGAATAACTGTAAGGTTCTCACTTGCAGGCAAGTAGGAAGGAGTTTAATGAATCACAACATTTTGCTTGGAGGAAGCATTTTCCACATTTTCTCCCTCTTCATGGAGTTCAGAGAAATTCCACCCAAACTCAGTATAACTGCTTTATTGAGACCAAAAGTTCACTGTCAGATCCCAGGGTTTCCCTACCAACCCAAACGAAAGAAAAAAGGGGGCAGGGAAAAGAAATGTTTCTGTGGAGTGAATTAACTAATGAGCTTGCTAAGGCTCACTCAGATTCCTCCAGAGGCCTATGAAGAGCAAGGCTGTGAACAGTGCTCGTGCACATGGACAATCACAGCTCACAGGCTCTGGAATGCTCTTTCACCTATAAAAAATTCCTTTGAAATTCCTTCTCAGTGATAGAGGATTCACAGGAACTCCAGATCCCACTGCCCTTCTATGAAAAAAAGAGAGAGATTTGTGGGAGAGAGCAGCAGGGAATGACACAGCCCCTGCCAATTGGTTTTTGTCATCTCAGGAAAAGGTTGGCAAACTGGAAATCCAAGCCTGGTTTGTCCCAGTTGCTGCTTTGAGTCCTGCATTGCTCCTCCTACGTTCCATCAGGGGCTGGGGGAGAGCTGGCATTTTGAGACCCCCAAATGGCTGTTTGAGACCAACATGGCCAACAAAGAGCAAAACTCCAGTTTGACTGCTAAACTGGGAACTGGATTTATGGAAATAACTTCACAAGAGAATGACTTCAACAGTTAAGAGGTCGTTTGCTGCGGCTCCAGGGAGTTGGAGAAAAGCCAAACGTAGCACAAATTCAGTGAAGAACTGTGCTAACCCTACTGAAACAGAATGGAAGGGATGCAGAGATGTGTATGGCTTCAGACTTGGATATATACTTTTCCATAAAGAAATGTATTCACTTGTTTTACTTCTTTCAAACTTTTAACTAGAAGTTCAGAAATGTGGAGTTTTAAACAGAGGAAATTAGCTAGAAGGCATGTTCATTTGTCATATAAAAGGGTCTTTCATTAATCCCTAATTAAATATTTCTCCACATTTAAACCAGTTAGACACACAAATAAAAATGAAAACACAAATAATTTCCACAGAAATGCTATATGAAGCTCAAGGAGGAAAAAAAAAAAAGTGTCCAGTTCTACTTTTCCTTCCCTAATGCCTTTCCATCCAGGCAATAAGCTCCTGAATGCCCTGATCAACAATTTACTCCTCATTTTCAAAAGACATTAAAAATAAACCAAGGAGGTATTTGCTACCTTAGAAATAGTTTTTCTTTCCAAAATTATTGATATACTTTCAGAAAAAGTTCTCACACAGCAGGAAAAGGACTGTGACAGATCTATGTGAAAAAAATATAAAACCAAAGCTGCTGATGTTTACACATAATTCCTATTATTTTTTTTTAAGAATGAGAATAAAGAGCCTAAAAGAAATAGAGAAACTTCCAGGAAATTTGTGTTACTTGTAATTTTTTAAAGCTTTTCTTCATAAAAGCACAGTAAGAGCAAATTACATTCAGTAGCATAGAAGATTAAAATACCAACCCCTCTTTCGCATTTTTCCATCTTGCTTTTACCTCAACAGATCAAACAAACTACATTAAAAGCATTATGAAGTTACCCAACAAACAAAATGCATGAAAAAACATGTTACAAAGAAATACATTTTATACTTAGAGACCAGCTTAGCATATGAGTGGGGTAAAGGAAAATTTTTGCAATGAATTTGACACAAAGAAAATTCACAAGTATAAACCAGTTTCATATTATAAGAATAATGAGATGAACAGACATCTCCAGCATGAGGCTCATCTCTCAACTTCGTTTCTTGTTTGTGGGTTGTTTTTTTCCCCCCCTTACAAAACTTTGATCTTGTAGATGAAATTAATGGCATGGATTTTATTAATTGCCAAAGCAATCTATGGCTGCTGCTTTCCCCATTCTCATGTCAGGGAACACAGACAAGTGTTGGCAGGGAGCACTCAGTGTCACTGGGCTCTTGTATCACCCTCTAAAACTTTAAAAGTTAAAAGTAATTATGTTCTATAGGAAAATACAATTTTTGATTTTGGTTTTTTTTCAAGGAAATATTTTTAATTTAAATACAAAGCTGAACTCATCAGGAACTGGAAGTGTAAATTTGTTCTGGTTTTACTTGCAAATTACATTCTTCAGTTCCTTCATCTCTCCATAAAAGAAAATCCATGTTCAGAAACACAGGTTTCCTAGTCTGCCCCTCCTGAAATTTGCCCAACTTCAGAAGTTGTGTCAAACTGCAGAGAAAAGTAAAATCACTGCTCCTCTCTTCTATGCAGGGATGCAGGGCAGAGCAGCAGATACCTGTAACTAACCAGGGCTGGCCATGATTGCATGTGTTAGCAAGCCAGAGTGAATTAAATCTTTTCCCAGAAGTTGTAGCATTTAAAAAGTAACTCACATTTTGCTTTAAAGAAAACCATGCCTTTGGTATAGCCCTGACCTTGTTCTGGTCAGTTGAGAAGCCTGTCTCTATTCCAGCCAATTCTGTGTTCTCAGGCTCTTTTCCATCAGAGATGGCCAGAATGTCACACTGCCTCCCACTCCAGAGGACAAGGCAGGGCAAGCTTGGCTTCCACAGAAATCAAAATCCATCCACAGCGTGACACAAGCAGCATTTCCTCAGCCAGGCAGGGGGAACAGCAGCTTTATTAAAAGAGGTGCCAACCTGCCCAGCCACCCTGCACACACACCCAGGGGTGCCCAGCACAGGTAGGAGGTGACTCCACAACACTGCACCACAGCTGGAGAAATTCTCCTTCTCCTGCACTCATCTCCCTCCCCATCCTCATTTTTCCTGTATCACATTTTTATTAATTTTTTCACAGATTTGTGTTGTCTCTCGTTTGGTGGCTGATGCCCAGCTGCTGTCACATCAGCCCCAGCTCACAGCAAAAGGGGGAGGGAGGAGGCTGAGCTCCCCCGGCCCCGCGGCAGGGTCCTGTTACAGGAAACACCTACCGGCAGTGCTGGTGCTGGGTAATGCTGATTGACGAGCAACGACAGCTCTTGTCAAAGTTTAGCTTACACGGACATGCAGCAAAAGCAGAGTGAGACGGGGGAAGCACAGCAGCAATCAGTCTTTAGACATGAGTTATCAGATAATTCTATTTCCTGTGTTGGGGGGAATGTACCAGTGTGTCCTGCAGTCTGGCTTTAGCTAACAGGCACTATCTCTTATTCAAATATAAATCTTTTGAAAGCTCCTCGAAATGTAACCAGAGACTGAACCACAGGTTCAAGCCAGACATGGCTTTTTCTGGATATTTTAAATGATTTCTGGCATTGCTGTGCCACTGGTGGCAGCAGCAAGCACAGAAACAGAAGCATCTAAGTAGATACAGGAAGAAAGCAGAGATGTTGCAAAGGATGAAAAAAACAACATTGATGGGAGCCTTCCATGGAAGCTGGGTAACATCACATCAGGAGGCAGGGCAGAGCCACATCCAAGAGTGTGAGCAGCAGCAGCTCCACGCAGCCGGGCAGGGAACCCTCAAAGAGAGGAGTGACAGCTCCCCTGAGCAGAGGGTGGCACCTGGGGAAGTGCCAGCACCAGAGCTGCTCTGCAGCACTGACCACAGCAGCCCCAAATGCAATGGCCTTGCAGCGACAGCTGGAACGTGCCTTAGTGGATTTTTTGTTTCACTTCAGAAGAAGAAACTGCAGGAAAGTAAGAAAAATAGCACCTTGAATTCTCAAAAAGGAGTTAAAAGAGGCAGTTGACACACAAAGTCCATAGTGGGCAGCACAGAAACTATTTAAAGGCACTGCACTGAAGATTTGAGAAAACATCAGAAAGAACTTTAGAAGGACCAAGAGAAAGCCATTGCTTTGGTTAAGGACACCCCAAGGAAAGAAAACATTTCACAAAAATCATCAAAATGTCCAAGTGGCACAGGAAGGACTACATAGTTCAACAGGTTAAGTGCAAGAAACACAACTAGATGGGGGAGAAATAAACCCCACAAAACCCACACTTGCAAAGGAACTCACAGAAATCCTCAAAAGCAGTGAAACACTCATTTATCAAAAGCAAAAACCCTTCCAGAAAGCCTAAAGGACCACATGATAATCAAAGCACAGGTGTGGCATTCAGAAATAACAGCAGAACAAAACCAGAAAGAACTTCCATTGTATCCAGGCTCCTGCTGAAGGGAAGTCTGCATCTCAGGATACCTCTGTGAAGGGAAGAACCAGCCTCCACATTGGAATGATGGAGCATGGCTCTCAATAAAACCCCAGCAGGGCTAACCAAATCCTGAGAGGAAATTCAGGAAAGAAACATGACTCAAAAATGAATTCCCACTTGATCAGAGTTGTGTGTCACCTCACTGTATCCGCACTGTGACTGTGGGTGCAGAGCCAGCAGTACAAGTCCAAGTTCACACACATGATATAAATTGTATGGATTGTATGCTCAGACCCTCAAACATAAACAGGGCTCCCACCTGCAGTCCTCTTGATGCCCTCTGCAGTGTCATTTAAAGGCAAATGGGACATCCACTCAAAGTGTAGGTGAAAGGACATTCACCAAGTCAGCAAGCAGGGCAATATTTCAAAGAGAACACATCAAATGCCATACACAGAAAATGGCAAGCAGCCATTTGGTAGCCAAGTTTACATTATTTTTTAATGTCATCTCTGTTCCTCAGTTGCATCTGAAAATCCTGTCCAGGGAGAATGTAAAATAGAGAAACAGAGGTAAAGCTGAAGATTCTGGAAAGAAGAAACCAAAAATTGTGGTGGCAACAGGTTCAGCCACATAAAGAAGGCTTTAAGTTCAAGGGAAGGAGATTTCACTTGACTGTGCTTGAGATACTTAAACATCTGGCACTGATGAGAACTAACTGAAAAGCACTTGTTGAATTTTGCATTTGACTTCAGAAAAAAAATTCTCAAAAAATCTTTAAAAATTAGTTACAAGCTGACTCAACAGATTGTTTGTCATACTAAAAAAAAAACAAAAACCAAACCAACCAACCAAACAAACAAACAAAAAAAAAACCCACAAAACCCAACAAACCAAACTTCCCTTTTACAAAAAGAAATTAACCTCAGTCAACCCAATCCAGCTGGCTGGATTTTGACTGACAATATCATTTTAATGACATGTTCCTGTAGTTTTGGTACCCAGAACAGCCAAATTATTCTATTTCCAAAATAACACTACTCATACTCGAGTTTCACTGCCCAAAAATCGAAAAGTAAAATGACGACACAGAAAAATTTCACTGCTGTGAATGAGGACTGTGAGTTTTGGAAGCATTTCCTCTGCTGTATGAACCAGCCTGGCATATTCTCCCTTCCCTGCAAGTAATTTTTTTCCAAGATGTAACATGTAACAGAGGTGACACCGTTTCTCTGTTGACACCCTTGCCAGTGATTCAGGTGCAAATCAATCAGCAACTCATCTTACAAGTCAATATGTACAAAGAGCTTAGCACCGTGAAGCACAGGAAAATGCAGACCTGCCAAACAGCCACGAGGTACATGAGAACCATGTGTGCTATTTAGTATATTCATTCCTCCTTTCTTTTCCAATTTAATTCCCTGACTTTTATGAATTGCATCAAAGGAAGTGCCAGAAACCTTACCCGTCTTTTAGGCAAAGAACATGGAAAAATAATAACACATATATGTTTTTTCTACAGAAATTATTAAATGCCCAAATCGTAATCCAGTATTTTCCACGGATCATCTTGAAACCATTTCATCATTCCAAAGCAGAAGTGTAATCTTTGTGCCACTTGCAAAGATTTAGGAAATGTTAGGAGAGAACACTTGTTTGATTTCCATTCCACGGGGACTTACACCACCACTGTGTGCTCAGTGCACACCAATTTGCACATTAGCATACAGTGACTACAGAAAAACCAAGGGAAACTGAAAAGCTGCCTGGATCTCTTTCCCTACTCTCATGTTTTGCTGCTGAGAAAATCGCTGGGCCTGGCTTTGGACCTGGCTTTGGTCTGTCAAATTCATCAAAGGGAACGACAAAGGTGCTGGAGTAGAGCAACACCAACAGGGGAACCCCTAAGGCCTCTTGCCAGATACAACAGGAGTAAATATGAGGAGTTTAATATTCCAAGAATATGCCAAGTTTGCAACCAGTAAATAACCAATAACTTGCCAGCCCCAGCCCTGCCACCTCCCTGGAAGGGGCTTCCATTGCAGTCATCTCATCACATCACATGCCCAGGGAGATTTCTCAGTCAAAAAACCACAGCAGCCTCTTGATTTAATAAAACAGCATAAGGACTGACTCCTTTTTGCACGGAAGAATTTCCCTTTTCATTGATGTCTTTCTTTCACACAATACCTATATCATGCTGCTTTGAACACAGCCTTGGTATTAAGGCTGTCACCAATAAGACCTCTAATTATGGCCTATAATAACCTTTCATTGCGGTCGATGGACAAATGTCAATAGAAAAATATAATTTTTTACTTAGTAAAGTAAAATTGACACAATTGAGGAAAAATAACAAAACTATTTATATTTTTCCCAGTGGTATAAAACTTCCTAGCTCATATTTTTAGATTATTGCAGTTGCAGCACCAGAACACTTAACTTGGATAACATTAATACTTGCTTTCAGACATTTAAAAGATATTTTCATTACTTTTCCAGTAGGAATACAATCATATAGAACTATGGGACAAAAACATTTAATATGTTATGCAGTCACTGGTGCAGGAACATGACCAATAATGCAAGAACAGCAGAGATCAATGTCTCTCTATACATTTAAGCATTCCAGTTTCAGGAAGTGCCCTAATCATAATCTATATGATGATGTAGGAGTACAAAAGTGAGATTAGAAAGGATGTCTAAAAACTAGTTTTACATTTCGGTCTAAATTAGGCAGAGATGTCTGCCATAAAAACAGTAACCATCAATTAGATTTACCACAAATGTCAAACATATGTTTAAGCCAAACCAAATCCTATTGCAACTGTGTTAAAACTTGGGAGCAAACCAGTCCAATTTAATGTAAAAACTTCATTCACACAACTTGTGATGCTTGCCTGAAGGAGCTCAGTAAATGAATGTGAACAGTTTATAGCAAGTTAATGGGAAGCATAGCAAATTCTCCCAATCCCAGCTTTAAAGGCCATCTCCACAGAGGGATTTTAAAAATCTGTGTTTTCTCAGGAAGAACCTCTGTGTGCTGGTGCTCTGGTGCTGGCAGGACTTTTGCACTGGTTCATTTTACAGAAATGCAGGACAGTTCATGAGGAGCAGCACTGCCAGTCCAGAGCACAAAGTCAGTTTATAGTCAGACACGTTGGTGTTGTTAAACCCACTCACACATCATGGCTGGGAGTGCACACACAGCCACATTTCACCTGTGCTTTGACTCTCTGCCACTCTGAGTTTTCTTTGTGGAAAAGTGAACCATGCAGGTGATGTGTTATTCCAACCCAAAGCTATTGCAAAAATGGCTGACAAAATACATAAGGACTTTATTGAGTTATTTGTGATAAAAGTTTGAAAGTTGCAAGTCCTCAGCATCAGCTGCTCATTTTTCTTCTTTTAGGAAGCATTAGAAATATTTGGTTTCCATACCATTCCCACTGCAAACCAACTATTTTCTCAATGCCAGATCCAACATTCCTTGTAGCTTTTGAGGATTAAGTCACTTTTACTCTTTCTCCCACAAATGAAAAATAAAACCAAAATTAGCATAGCAAACCAATAAATCAATATTTTAGATAAATCCTTATGAATGATGCACAGAAAAAATAAAGTGCAAAATTAATTTCAATAATACACTAAAATTATGTTTAAATGTTCCGGTAATTGCACATTCATGCTTAGCAAAACATTTCTCCTGGATACCCTTCCAATCCCTTCTTGGAAACAGTTGTGGTCTAAGAATCTCCTAAGTCCCACAAATGGGGACTTGGCTTTATGTACTGTTTGTCAAAGATAATAATAGCTAATTGTTCAATAGTAATCAAACACAACTGAAAAACTGTTAGTTAAAACTCTAAGAAAAAATCCCATTATTGATTTCATACCACCTTATTTACCAATTTTTTTTTTTCAACCTGGGCACTTGTAAGCATTTGGGTTTTCAAGCTTCTTACATCCATTAGAGCTTTAAATCTTCTTCTCTTCCAAAGGAAAGCTTTATTCATAGGTAATGCTTTGATTCTAGGGACAAGAAAGTTACTTCACTGAGATTAGAATTAATATCACCAGGTGGCTTTTAGCAATAGTTCTCCTTTTCTGCTCTAGTGCAGAGAGAGTTGTGGCTAAAGCTCGTGGAGCTGATTCCTGCCCCACAGCCAGAATCAGCAGCAGGATGGATTTGGGACCACAGGGATACAGTCCCTCAGAACTGCCAGCACCTGGTTGGGTCCTGCCCTTTCTTTCTTCCTTCTGGGGCCAAGCATGGGAGATGAGCTGTCTCTGCTGCATTCCTGGCAAGCTAAGGGTGACTCTGTCTGAAACCAAGGTATGGGACTGTGCTAAAGTGGTGACATCTGCCCCTATTGTGGCACTGGTCACATCAGGAACTCTGACTCTGCTTTTGTTACTCAGTATCACAGACACTTTCTCTCTTTTGACCCAGACATAGTTACAACTTTATAAAGATCTACAAGATTTTCAAGCACACACAAACCTATGAGCTTAACATGGGATTCTCCAGTTCCAATGGCTCATTAATGGGATTATCAGGGTACCAGCCATGTCTTGCAGATTAGCACTTATGGCTTACTATTAAAAAGCTTCAATAAGTATTAACAAAAGAAAGCAAAAAACCCACTTCAGAGCACATTTATTCAGAGGGACCACCTATTGCTAATAATATTTAAATTCAAACACCTCATCCAGTGTTTTGCTGTTATTATGGTAAAAGCCATATACTCCAGAAGCAAACAGGAACTAAACTTCACATAAACAGCCTTTGCCAGCTGAAGGCCTCAAGAACAGGCTGCACAGGAGATAATTAAAGAGATACTGCCAGAAAGATACTGAAGATGGTACTGCCATAAAAACCAGAGAGAGGACACCTCTGCTTCATCTGGGATGATGTAATGGAGCTGTCGAGCAACGTGCACTCACTGCTGTGCCAATGTGATCATTAGGGACATATAGCACAGTCAGTGCTCATCTGTGTTTATCAAGGCCAGTTTGGGAGGGCTGACTTCAAAAGGAAATCACACACAGATTCCTGTTTCTCTTCTATCCGAGGAGAAGAGGCTGCTGTCCTTTCCAGCCACCAAACTCAGCAACCCGCTCAGAAATGGGAAGGAAAAAACCCTGTGTTTGACAGAGGAGCACGTGGAAGAACAGCTTAGGCCAACTCCTGACCTTTCCCTGCTGAGGGTTGAGGGATAACATATTTTCACTGCAGCAACTCTGCACCATGAGCACATTGCTCAGCCCCAAGCCAGCCGTGTGCTGCCAGAGCCAATTCACCTTACACGAGTTGCTCCAGCACTGGGAGAAGACGGGCTCGAACCGTTCCAGATGAAACAAAGCCTTCTTGTACAGACAGAGTTTCATGGGAGCGCTGGGAGAAAGACAGAAAGCAACACCCTTCCTCATAAATCAGGCAACCTGACTTTTGGAAATTGCCTCTGCTTTAACAGGGATTACCAGCTCCACAGATTTGTTACCATATGCTCAGTGAGTCACTGATCTCTTGAATAAGGCAAAGGACCTATTGGAAGCAGGAAAAGAAAGGAAGAGGAAATGTCATATAATTCTTCTCTCTCTACACTCATTGAAATCTTTTATTTTTGCTGATGAGACTGAGGTTTCAAATTTAATAGTGACTATTTTTCACTAGGACATCTGAAGAGCACTAAGTCTTCATCATGCTCACTGTTGTCAAAGATATTACCAACAAATGAAAGAGAGATTCTCTTCTTCCAAATGTGTTTGCATCTGATTCCTGAAAAGACTTAACACTGTACAGCATTTACAGATGGGCAAATCTAACCTACCTACTCATCTATAAACTTTCCGTCTTCACACGTCAGGAAAAGGGAAAAAAATGTGCTAAAACTGCCTTGTCTAGAAGTGTATAAAGAGGTTACCAGAGGTTTGTCTGGCCATGGGCAATGGCAAAACATGGAAGCCTTCCCAGTGTTACCAGCATAGCCCAGCTGGCTTAGATGTGCTGCGGGTCAAAGATAGACAGCAATTATGCAGAAAATATAAAGGGCACAGGACAGGGGATAATACTTAGATTCTCAAAATGTAAGAAAGAAGAACAAACCAGCTGATGGAACCATCTTGGGGCCGTGCTACACACAACTGCTCTGTCTGCAGGGGCTGAATGAGTGTGCAAGGACAGGGCAGCCACCCCAGCACAGCTTCACCTTGGCATGGCCAGAGGGGTTTTCCACACCCTGGGC
Organism: Chaetops frenatus; assembly: GCA_013400775.1. Taxonomy (NCBI): domain Eukaryota; kingdom Metazoa; phylum Chordata; class Aves; order Passeriformes; family Picathartidae; genus Chaetops; species Chaetops frenatus. Next base: position 223,104 of record VZTR01027113.1, on the reverse strand, counting down.
ATGGGGATGGACAGGCAGAGCTCTCCACACTCTGGGCATGGGGATGGACAGGCAGAGCTCTCCACAGCCTGGGCATGGGGCTGGACAGCCTCACTGGCCCAAGGGTGCTCTACTGCCTGTGAGCCCCTGCACACAAAAGAAGCTCCCTAAATCACTACCTGCCCTTTAATGCAAAGGGAATATTCTGGCATTTAAATGGTTTCATGTTCTAAGAGCAAAGCTGTTGCTTGCCATTGCTGCCATTTCAGACATCCCATTCTGAAGTCATTTAAGGCAGCACATGTACTCCTTTCTTGAAACTTCACAGTGCATATCCTCGTTTAAGACTGAAAGGTTAATTTGTTTGCCAGAACTTCTGCATTAAAAAAAAAATCTAAAAATAATCTCTTTTTCCCCTCAGCAGAAATGCTTTACGATTACTTAAAAACCACTCAAGGAAAAAAGTGCATTGCTCATGAAGAAACTACCATTGCCTGTATGTGCTCCATAGGTGCATCCATTAAAGCATCCAGACTCACCTGGCTGTGGCAGCAAAGTCTTGGAGCATACTTAGAAAAATATTTCCCTGAAGGCACAGGTGCAAATAGCCAAAACAAAGGGCTGCAACCCAAATATTTAATAAACACAAAGCCACAGAAAAGCAGACTTCACCCATACTTTTTCTGTGGATTTGACAAAGAAGAATAAATGAAAATCCCTTTTAATATTTAAGTATCAAATGCTGGTTCATCCAGAAAATAACCAGCAATTTATAGGGTAACTTTATAAGTCACACAGATATTTTGATTTTGTATGAGGTGAAGTGAGGGCTGGTTTTGGTAATATGGACTCCTCTCATGATTTCTATTTTCTCTCAACATTTTCTTTTCCCAATCTCACTCAATGAAATTTTACATACTGAAAAATTCTAAACTGATTTTTAATCCAAAAGAATATGAATCTTTAAAGTTGATGTGAGATGCAAACTGCTCACCTACTCCTGTAAGTGGAAGAAAGAGGAAACATACACTCAGCACTTAGAGAAACAACACTCCTTTAGCATTAATTATTTACTAGTGGCAGTCTACGAGCCTTACACACTGAAGTGCAGTGAAAGGTGTTCTTAATTACTGACTAGACAATGAAATATTCTAATATTCTCATTGACAAGAATAGGATCCAACACTTACCGTTAGATACTTGTGTTGCAATGTTAAAAATGGTTGGTTTTTTTTACAGGTTATATATTCTTTGCTGTGTTTGTTTTTGGTTTGGTTTTTTTATTTTTTTCGTTTTTTTTTTCTTTTTCTTTTTCTTGTTTGCACTTTCCCCCCTCCTTTATTCTTCTCTATTCTAGACTTCTAATTTGTTGCTTTGGTTTGGGGTTTCTGCTTTGACTGCCCAGTGTCCCTTGGGGCTTTAGAGCAGCCCCAGAGCTGTTCACACTGCTGGTGAGGGCTCACCCCTTCCCATGGAGGGCAAACCCTGCTCCTCCCTTTCTCTGCCCTGCTTAATGAGAACCCTCTCCTCACCCACCCCCACACAAGCTGCCCTCCTAATTAATTCCTTTGGCATCTGCCTCTCCTGGCAGGTTTCATGCTGAAGAACGAGGCAGTAGCAGCCCTACACCTCATGCAGTCCAAGAGGAACTGAGTTCTGCTCTCCATTTGATGCCTTCTTGATCACATGGACCTGAAACCAGGACATTTATAATTTAGGAAACCTGGAATCTGGGGATACTGCACAAAGCCCAGTGTTCTACTGTGCAAGGCTGGTGAGTGAACTAGAAACACAAAGAAACCTCAAAGTCACAAGATCCCTAGAATGTCTTTATTTCTTGTTGTTTCTGGAAAAAGCAGAACTTGTTGGACTATTTTTGGTTCATCATCTTTTTCTGTGCCAAGGACACCTGCTAAGAGACAACAAGCTTGGTGGGTTGACAAGCCCCTGAGTCAAAATTCTGACACTGATTTATGAGGCAGCAAGCCCTGCAAAGAGTCAGACTGTCCCCTTGTGAATTTTCTCTTAAGCCATGGAAAAATATAATTATAAGGAATATATGTTAGTAGGAAACTGTGGTCTGATGGTTCAATTATTGCTTTTACTATGGCATGCTACCAGAGCACATCATCATATGTTAGAAATTTCAGCAGGGGAATCGAAGTCATGTGACAAGCCTTATTTTACATTCTAATTATGCAATTAATAATCTTGATAGAACTGTTTTAGCAAAAACAGCAGATATTTGCCATTTGCACACCAGGGGACCACACAGAGAAATCTGTAATCCTGTAGGAAGCAGAAGACACCTTTCCCCTCTACAGGGAAAATACAGAGATGTGTGTTAAGAGCATCTCGTGTGGCCTGTGCAGGAGGTGGCTCCAGTAAGAGCAACAGAGCAGCTTCACATCCCCCTGCAGCCAGTGCCCACCCGAGCTCCATGGGAAATGCCTGGTGCTCCTCGACAGCTCCCTTGCCAGGGCTTTTAGCTCCTGGTCTAAAAAACACAGACAAAAGGCACAACCTTCTATTTTTAAATGTTGCTTGAAGCTTGATTTGAACATCAAATGGAAGAACAGACTGAGCTCTGTAAGCAAACAGGGCAATTGGAACTCCACTGCTTATGAAAATCAGCTGCCGACTTCAGTTATTTGATAGGCAAGCAACTGCTTGGTGCCCAGTTGAAAATGAATGTTGACACAGCAATGAAATTTTACCTGTGGATTACACAAACATGACCTCCAGCATAGGAGATGTAAAGCTCAAAGTAATCTGACCTTAGCAAAGGTCAAGCAGGTAATAACCTCACACTGGAATGAGAAGAGCTGTAGCCAAAAGCCAAGGCAGCAACAGGTAACTTTTAAAAGAAGAGCTAAAAAAACCCCCCTGAGAATTCTTTTAGTAAGGAGTTCATTAAAATCAACATCAGCCACACAAGAAGCAGCTGAAAATTTATTTTTTCAGGTTATTTTTAAGCTCCAAGTACCTACAAGAGGCATTGAACCAAGCACCCGATTCAAATTTGCTTTCAAATATTTTCTCTTGGTATAAAGGTCAGCAGAATAACACAAAGCTGATCCTGGCAGCTGGATTTTCCAAAGGCTTTGTAATTCACAGGTAGCGTGGTGCAGTCACTTGTGTGCATGTGATCCTCAAATCTGCATCTGCTGTACTGACAGTGCCCACAAAAGTATTATTTTAGGTACACTGCTGGATTGCACAGGGATATTAAGATAATGCTGTTTAGTGAAATGACATGGAATTATCTAAATAATTATACACTCTTCCATTGATTCTAAATTGATAGGTCCTGAAATTTCCAACCACTGAAACAATTTGGTTGACCAAAGGACACTCCAGGTAGTAATTTTGCAGCATCCTAATTCAATGGAGAGTCAAAATGGATAAGCAGCAGAGGAGACTGGAAGCAAGTGCCAGTTAATCACTAATTTAAGAAGTGCAAAATCACAAGCAACCACACCAAAATCAAAAAAGTATGTTCATATGTGTACTGGCAGTAGAAATTATTCTACTATAGATCAATTACATTTTGTGATGAGAAGCTTTTTTAGATGCTATACAGTTTTAGATGTCATAAATTTAAAAAAAAAATTTGAATGTTTCAAGTAGCATAAGGACTGATTAAAGACATATAAATATCTGAGAGAAGAGAAATACCAGTTTTCCAATAATAAATAAAAACTAATGAGATCCACTCCAAGGCAGATTCTGAGGAGCAACTTGCTAAAGGTATAAAAAAATACTACTGTATTTGTTTTCATTGATTTCAAAAGCAAGAAAACTGCCATAGAGTAGTAGCAGAGGGGCAAAAAGATGATAAAGATGCAACAGATGTCCCTGAGACTTAAGGCCATGGAAGAAAGGTGGAAATAATTTCAGTGGAGTTCAGTAAGTTTCCACTCTGAAACTTTCCCTTAAATCAGGTGGGAACCAGAGGAAATGTCAGAAATGGAAAGGCAGGAGAAGAGGCTTTACAGCACTGATAAAAATCACAGAAAGATCACCTGCAATAGGTGCCACTCAAAGAGCAGCCCTGACTCAGAGTGACAAATACTTTGGCTTTTTTTTTTTCCACTACCTCAGGATAAGCTTCACATGTTACTTTACCCAGCTGCTCTTTAAAACGAGCACAACATTTCTGCATTGACAACCACAGAGCTCGACTGACTTCAGCAGGAAACAAACAGAAGGTGACACAGGCAATGACAATATTCAGAAGCAATTCAAAGGAGAAAAGGAAATAAGACTCCTGAAACCTCAGTATTTAAGTTGGATTAACACGAATCAGGATTAAGACATTTATTGACCTAATACAGTGAAAACCTGCTAGCATAGTGTCTACTGCATTCAGTCTTACCACAAAATATAAAAAAAAAAGTATTTGAAGTAGCCAATAAGTCTATTATTCAAGGTGACCTGGCTGTTACAGGATGTTTTAATTTCTGAAAAGCTTTTTGCAAAGTCCTTCACCAAAGACACTTACCAAGACTGAGCAGCCACAGGATAAAAGGAAAGGGTCTCTGTGCATTAATAATATTAAAAAGCAAGGCACAGAAGCTGGGAATAAATGGGCAGTTCCCCACTGATGGAGAAACAGGGACACTGGTGCTGGTCAGTGTGTCCATGGAATGAAAGGAGTAGAGGGGACAGTAAGGTTGGTGGATGATTCAGATTTTTTTTCAGTGCTGTAAAAACAAGTTAATTGCTCAGAGCAGCAGGAAGCCTCCTCATACTTAGGGACTATGATAACGTGGAAGGTGCCTTTATCGAAATTCAGAAGCTCAATAGACCACAACTCCAAACCCAAGATAATTACAAGAAAGCTCAAGAAATATGGAATGCTCTCTGAACAAGGACAGAGTCAGCTGTGGAATTCCAGCTTGGGAAGGTGGATACATTGAGATTGCATGAAATACTAAGCAGAAAACAAGAACTATTTTTTACTATTTCTCACAGGTGGAAAATTAGAATACATCAAATAAAATCACCAGTGCATCTAAACAAAAAAGAATTATTTTTTGATAAAACACATAGTAGCATAAAACTTCTTGCTAGAAGACCAAGTGAAGGTTAAAAAAACATAATAGTTGTTCTCAAAACCAGGATGCAAATATTTGCGGAGAAAAAAACTACACAGATGGAAATCAAAACCCAAACCAAACTGAACCAATGAAACTTGCAGCTCCTATTTGTGTGTGTGGAATACCCTGAGTATCGTGTCTGTGGGTGCCAGAGAGCCCCAGGCAGGTGTAAACAGAGCTCCTGTGCCCCATCCTGACACACCAAACAGCCCTGGTCTGACCAGTCGGACAGTGCTCGCTGCTCTGTTTGCTCAATAAAGCCTTACCCACACAAATCACCCCTGATAGCAGTATTTTAACAGGATCAATTCAGCAAAACAAAATAAAGTTCAAATCACTTGCTGATTACTGCATACTTTGAACGGTAATTAAGGTTAATACTTCAAAGTGAGCACTCTAAAAACAGATTTTGTAAGTTTGGGTAAGTGTGTTTTGAATGGTTTATTCTTTGAAAGAGCTAGTCTTGAGATGCTGTAATAGTTTTATTAACAAACCAAAATACATGAAGATTTAACTGAGCTAACAACTTTTCTGCCTGTATTTTGTATGTAACTCAAAGTAGGGACAAATCTCTACGGTTTTTCTTACTTGCACATCACCTACACAGTCAATCTACAAGCAGAAGAAATATACAGCAGGGGGAACTTCAAATGCAAATTTTTTTTTTTCTTGGTGGAATGAGTTATCCTAAATATTCTGGAGCTGAATAAAATATAGCTTCAAGGTTGAGCTGTGAACCAAAGGAGACTCACTTCCAGCTGAAGGTCACATGGGGCAGACGCTGTTACACCTGGGAAGCTCCCATAAATCTCATCATGTGGAAGAAAATGAAAATAAATTATTTTCCAATCAGTTTTTATTACAGCACCGTTCTGATCTCTGGGATCTGAGGTGCAAAGCTATCCATTGTCACTGTAGCTTAAAAATTGTAAATTATGCACCAGGACTTGGAGCAACTAAAGATAAAAAGAGAGATGGAGATGATATTCAGATAGCAAAGGATAATATATCACAAGTGAAAAGCAAGGCAGACCGAAGGCACACGAGGAAGACATTTGAGGGACTTTGAAGGGAGCAACACCCACACAGGTCGGTGTGACAGGAAGGGCTTTAGCAGACGTGTTCAACAGGAAACACAACAAGGAATAATTTAAGGGGCAGATGTGGGGGAGCAAGAATGAGGGGCTCTGTAGGTGTTTGCCGGGAGCTCAGCTCCTTCCCAGTGTGAGGGCACTGTGGGAGGGGGGAGCTTGTTTAAAAACTCCAAAACTGAGGGCAACAAAGTCTTGTTTCACAAGCTGAGTGAGTGATGGATTGCACCCTCACTTCTGAGGATGTTCTGCAGCTGAAGACAAACAGCTTCTTCACCACACACGTCCAGGGATTCCACCTCCTGTCACAGCAAACAAATTGTCACACCCAAGAGGCAGCAGATTGACAATGACCTTTCCAGCAGCATCCTGAACTGACACCAGAAAGCCAAACTTGTTCCTCAACCCAAGAAAAGTGAGTGAGGCAATAGTAAACGTGGAATTATCGATCCAAGTCAGTATTTATTAATATGAATGTACATAAAAGGCTGGATTTAGAAATGATACACACACATAATCAGGCTTAAGGATATCACAGACACAGCACCCAAGTCCTGTTTGCCTTTTTTTTTTTTTTTTGGTAACACAGTCTATAAATCCTGAACATGTACTACACTGCTGGCTCCTTGTAGAAGTAGGTCAGTAGCCTCCAAAACAATTCCTAAATTATTTTTAGATATTTTTCTTTTTAATCTGTAGCTGAAGGATATTCTCACATACAGAATCAAAGCTGAGCACAGCTTATTATGCCTTCCTACAGCTTGCAGGACTCAAGGATAGAGGTCTCTGGTTTCATAATTAAAGCTGAAAGATGAACCCTTTCTTTCTGGAGTCTCAAATCCCAGCTCCAATTTCAAACCATTTACCTTGGTGTTTATTAAAATCTCAACATGTCCAAAGTATAGAATTACTCAACACTCAGCAGCTGCTTGACCTCTCTCATTTAATCTCCTCCCTAGGTGAATACCTGAATTGAATTAAATGTTTACTAAATACATGACTCAGGGTGGAAACCTACGCCAGGTCTGAGCCTTTTGCTATGAGGGATGTTGCTGCTGACCAGCAAAGAAGGAATTTGGTTTTCTTTACACCAACAGGCAGTTCTATGGTATGAAATATAAAGCTGCCAAATTTATGGCAGAACAAGCAGAAGGAAAAATACTTCTAAGCAGCTTAACAGATTCTCTTGGAATGTGTTTAACTACTATATCTCCATGCTTTGTTATTTTGACTTTATATTAACGCTCTTCAGTACAGAAACACCTATAACTTCAATAGCAAACCTTCCAGAATGTACCAGCATCTGTGTTTAGCCTGCTCCTATTACAGTGGCTCTGCCCAGGTCCAAGTCTTTCATACAGTTACTCATCCAATTAAAACTCAAAGACTTCTGCTACAGCTTCTCTGATTTTCTTTTAATCTTTGAAATGAAGAAATACCAGCTCTGTGAGCTTGTGATTCTTGAGTTCATCAGCCCATTTGCTTCATTTAATCTAAATCTACACCTTCAAACAGAAAACTTCAGAGGTGATCTCAGCCATACTTCCTTCCCACACCTACAACCAACTCATGGAGATGGAAGCAACCAAAAGAGATAGTTTTCAGTGACAATGTTCCCATAACTTGTTTGTGATAGAGCAACATTTAAGACAGAAGGGATTCCCTTTGGTTTAATTCACTCTGCTATTTGCAGGATCATCTGCTACTTGCTGTGCTCAGGAAGGGTTGGGCTGTGCACATTACCATTTTTTATTTCTTTACTTTATCAGTGGAAATATGTTACTCCACTCACATTTTTTTTTCTCAGACTGGCACTTAAAAATCATAGAAGTGCAAACACTCAGCTATCCTACCATACCCTTATTTATTCCTCAATTGCTATTAAAAATGAACCAGCAGCTACATCAAAAACAGGCAGAAAGTAATCTCATATTACAGAAGCAGACCAAAATCCTGGACTACTTGTTACCTACTTACCTCTGGTAGGTAACAAGTGACCTAAATGCTACCATGTCCTTTATTCTCTGTAGAGGCCAACAGCTATTCTCAAATAGAAACCATGGCACTACTCAAATTTTACCCTCAGAAGAAATTAAATAACTGCTTTGCCCTTTGGTTTTTGAGCATTTCCTACTTGTGACTACAAAAGCCATACTCACAGCTGTTAGACAAGTTAGTAGGCACAATTCCTGTCCCCAAACCAAATTAAAAGCTGAGTTATGCTCAAAGGTAGATTTATTTATAATATTGACAACAGCCATGGCAAAAAAAAAAATCAACCAACCAAACAAACAAAACCCCAAAACCCTACAATATTATAAAACACATGCCCTCTAACTAAATTAAGTTTAACTGAAAGTGGACAACTAACTTCAGAGATTTCAAATAACAATACCTCCCAGCCAAATATTAAGCATCTGTTTCATACACAGTACCCCAAAATTCTCTAAGAAAGAAAAGTCACATCTCCAGTCAGAGACCTGCTGAGCTCTTCTGTGTTCCTCCTGCAGCATATTATCTATTGATTAAATTTAAATTAACACAGCAATGCCATTTACCTGACATTTAACTTGCCAAGGAAGTTACGTGTCACATGAATTTTGAAATACGATTGGGAAGATAATAAATCAAGCCAAGAAGAAGTCCACTGAAATGTGGGCAAGAAGAAAAATCTTGAAATCATTATACAGAAGTGCAGATGTTAAAATGCTTATACTAGATGAGAAAAAGCTGAATACATTGACAATTCTAATAAACAAAATAGACTTAATTCCCAGAATTAGGAGTCATTTGGAAGCAGCCAGTGTACTAGAGCATCTTTATAATCCAGCCCTCAGCTCAATCTTAGCTCTGTTATCAAAACTATCCAAACTGAATAAAAGGATTTCTCCACTTCAAAATGGGGAAAGAGATGTGAATTTATCTATCCTTTCTCTAGCTATACTATTTATTGAACTTCTGTTCTTCTCACTATCAAGATTCTGGGTGCATGAGCAAGCACAGGCCCTGAGGAAAAACCAAGTGGCTTTGCAAATTTTTTAAACCATGGGGATTCTGGTACAGGGTGCTGCTCTGCCAGCCCTGGCAAGGCTTCTGTTCCTGCTGCCTCACTCTGCCCTATGACCTTGCAAAGTAGAGAAACCCCTGCCCTTTCAGTCTCCCTGCATCTGGAAAAAAAAATATTTAAATCTTAGGCAAAGCTGGTCATGAACTTGAAAGAAACCAGGACTATTATATGTAAAGTTGAACAAATACATCTGTATTATTTAAATAACAGCTTCATTCTTTGGACGACGTCGGTAAGTTTGTCAAAATGGTGCAAGAAATAATAAAACACTGAATTTCAGCTGCTTTCATTTCAGAGGACACAGTAATTTAATGCATAGGGAATAACCAGACTCAGAAAGCGAGATACCAAATCCCTGTGTATCAGCAAATAATTAATCACTGGAACAGAAACTCTGTGTTTCATGTGTTCTAGTGATACTTACAGCAGTAAGCCATAGGAAGAGGTTTCAGCAGGGCGAGGTGGGCTGAGGGAGAGGCGAGTCCTGCACAGCAGCGGTCACTGAGGAGGTGCGGACACGCCCGCTCCCCTCCCAGGCCGTACCTGAGGAGCTGCTTCTGCCAAAGCAGCTCCCTGCCCACCCTCAGCAGCAGCGCCCAGGGGCTGGCCCTCAACCCAACCTCTGCCAAGCTGCTGCCACAGCAAAACCCGGCGTCGCTGGAGAGGGAGATGGAGCACCCCTAGGGGCCGGAGAGGGACGAGGGGCACAAGGCAGGGCACAGCTGCGGCCACTCGCAGCCCTGACAGTGCCTGGCCTTCAGGCTCCTCGCAGCGGGGACACAGTGGGGCAGGACAGCAGCGGCCAGGTCCCCACGGGCACCCAGAGTGCTCCTCAAACCTGTCCCAGACATTGTTTTATCAGAGCAGACCAGGGCAAGGGCTCACTGTGGTGTAATGAGCCAGGCCCAGGCTTCACATCCACCCCATCGCCCCACAGTGACCAAAAAGGTTGACAGGAGCCATTCAATCAGCACTCAAATAACAATCTGCATTCCACACCAAAAACAAAGGCACCATCAGGTATCTGCCTCCTCTTCTGCAGCCATGGCAAATATAAGAACACGCTGCACCTCACCAGGCAACATTGTCTAAGCTGTCTGCAAAAGACATTAGGTACCAAAGCTGAAATACTTCTCCTTTTGAAGCAATGACTAACTAAGCACATGCTAGATTATCCTGCAATGCCTAAAACAGAGCAACGCACTGGGAGGCTTTAAATTTGCTAAATCCTCTGCTTTTTTAATCATAAATTATGCTCCAGGACACAGACTGTTATAAATTGCCATTACCAACAGTCACTTTTCAAGCTATAACTTTTAAATCCAGCAGAGAACAGGCAAGAAGAAATCTCACATACTTTAAACTAAAGTATACATCCGAGATAAGCCCACAAACCACTGCAGATCTGTACAAGTCTTCTAGCAGTTTTCTGAAGTATGTTTAAGAATAACAAGGCTGAGACTAAAGTGTGAGCCAGAGGAAAACCAAGCAACACCACTTCAAGTTTCCTTTTCAAGACAAGCAGCAGATGCAGTAGTAAAGGGCACCCTGTGAGCTAAGAGATAAACAAGTCCAGGCCAGGTCTGGAGCAGGAATGCTATCTGAGGTCAGCAGCACTGAGAAAGCCCAGGGTTGCCCAAATGACACTGGCATTTGTCTAACCAGGAAGACACAGCTACATCAAACAGGAACAAACTTGTCACTGCCAAGGAGCAGAACAGTCCCACGGGCCATGGCCAGCTCTGGCTGCAAACACATCATTTGTTACTGGTGACTGCCCTCAACAACACTTCCCAAGCTGGAGGAATAGCAGCAAAGCTTTACAAAGAAAACAGAGCTTTAAGACTGGGGCTACTCGGGATATTTAACAGCACTTCCATCTGGCCTCGCTTCACTTTCCATCCAGGCTCCATTCCCCTGAGCAAGCCTGGCCACTGCTCCTCTCCAGGCACACAGAGCAGCCTCAGCCAGCACCAGCTGGGGTTTGGGGCAGAAGCTGCTGCTGTGGAAGGGAGCCCAGAACTGAACCTAAAAATCCACATGGAATTAAGGTGAGGCAAGCTTATCATTAAGGGACGAAGAACATTTTTTTTCATGGGGAACAGGTGACATAACACAGATATAATGTGTACCTTGATCACTCTCAAGTGAATTTCTGCATGGACACCCTTTCTACTTCTGTTAATCCTATAGACTGGAGCACTCTGGGGACAATACCATGCCCTTGAAAGTACCTGTGGCATAGGAAATAATATTTTTGTGTAAAAAACAGCATAGAAATGCTGTCCACCTAAACAGACCATAGACTGGTCCAAAATTACATCTTACCTAGAATCTTTGGCTAGCCACACACAGATGGACCAGGAAGAGAGAAAAGTAGAGCAAGAGACGATAAAATAAAGGCTAAGTTAAAACAAAGTCAAAGATTAGAAGAAGGTATGAAGAACAGAAAGCGGTACAAAGATCAGTCACAAAGCTAGCAAGAAAATTTTAACAGAGAGTGGCATGGCACCAAAGTGTTAGCAATCATGAAATAATTACAAAGTAAATTACTTCAACAAATTGCCAAGTACAAATTAAAAGCTATCAATGCATTAAATCTGTACACACTGTAAATAAGATGTTAGGAATTACTAGCTTTTAATTAAATTTATTCTGTAAATTTAATAAAGTTCTACTCCAACAAAATCCCCACCTCTGCAAACAGGGCTGCTGGCTGGAATTCTGTAGCACTGTTTAGCAGTGTATATCATAACAGATCCAGCACCTTCGCCAAACCCCAGTCAAGTTTCTTTAAAGCAAGTATCACCATTTTCAACTGCAGGAAACCCAGGAAGAGTTAAAAATGGCATGCCTCAGTGTCAGACCACCCAGTGTTATACAACGCCCTGATTTTGGGAAACGCTTGTAAAAAATCCCATCACTGTTAACACAGAGGAGGCAGCAAACAAGTTCTTACGAACTCATTTTGATGGCACCAGATCAGAACTGACTTTCCCAGGTTTGCATCAAGGCAAGGGCATTCCAGCAGCCCATGGCTAACACCCTCCCCATTGCCTGAGCTGTGCTTCTGTACAAGATGAACTTTTTGTTCCAGAAATCTTTAACAATCACAAAATGGCCTGCTCCCTCTAAAAAAATCTAAAGTCACTCAAACAGGACCTACCAAAGTTCCCCAAAACAGGATGTATTTTATTAAGGATTTTTCCCCCTGTGTATCCTCCATAGCTGAGTACAGGGAGAAGATTAGAAATTAAGTGCTGACCCAGGATGTGAATTGAGGTGCACAGGTCCATAGTTTCAGAAGCCACAGTCCAGCCTCCTGCACATCTCCAGCTCTGGGAATCCTGGAGATGGTCCTGGGGACTGCTCCACGAGCCCCTTGCCAGGGCAATGCCACAGAGGATGAGGACGGGGCAGGACACGAGCGCTGGGTGCAGAATCTGAGCAGGCAAAGGGAGGGGAATAACTTGTTCACAAACATGCTTCCCATTTCTGCAGCAGCCCTGGTGTTTGGGCTTGTACAATGCAGCAGGAGCTCAATAGTCCTTGATAGCCACATCTGGACACATCATTATTTCTATGGCAGATTACAAATACATCTTCCAATCAACATGTCAAGAACATGACTGCACTTTATGCTCAAATACTCTATATGAAAGCATATATTCCAAAACCCACTGAAAACACAATGATTAAAATACAGCACCTAAATATTTAGGTTGCTGCATAAGTTCAAACACATACAGTGGATTAAACAGGGAATTCAGAGGCAGTTGGATATTCCTAGAGGCATATCTAGGTACATCAAAGCTCAGTTGCTTGCTATTTACTCATTTCAGCTCCTGTGCTCTGTAGTGTTGCCTTCACAGTGCAACTTGGAGCTGTTTGCTTTTTAACAGTTCAAATGAACCCAGGTTGATTCATCCAGAGTAGGAAGAGAACCCACAGTCAGACTGCTCTGAGACCTGCTGGGTACAGACAGCCATTCCATAGCAAGTCTCAGTATTTGATGGCTAAAACCCTCAGTTTCAGGAGTTGTGAATTCACATGGAATTAACAGCTTTCGTTTTCATAAAGACTCTAGGAGTGGTTGTTTTTTTACAAGGAAAAGCTGAAAGCTGAACTGTATCATGAAGAACTGAAAGGAATGAGAAATAAAGGAAAAACACATTTTATCTTCAGTGCTTGACAAGCCAATTTTATGTCAGTTTGATGAAATGGTAATTTTTCATTTTAAAAATAAGTGCTTGTACATGAAGTGCTAGGAGATTCTGCAGCTGCTTTTCCTATTATTCTCCTTGAGATTCAAAATTCAGCTCCCTGCTATTGGAATTCAAAGGCATTTTGGTCACGAGCTCTCTGCTCCATCCATTCTTCCAGAGGTGGCTGCCCTGTGGCCCAGCACTGGCTCTGGTAACACCGAGCACCACCAGCAGTTTCAGAGTCCTCTCTGGGTCTGAGAGGGGGAAATCTTGCAACACACCAGGCTGGCAAGTGGACAACTTTCCAAATAAGTGTAACACACAAAGAACTAATCAAGGCATGAAGGATTTAATTGCAAGAGGTGCCCTGCAGTAGCCTGGTTGCTGAGAAGCTTTGCTGACAGCCAGTGACTCAGAGAGGGGCTTGCTTGTTTTGCATGGAACCCAAGTCACAATCTTGTTCTAAACATCTGGAGCTCCGTGTTAAGGCTGCTTTCCAGGCACACTGGGAGAGGTGGCACAGAAAACTTGCTGAACAACAGGCTCCCAATGCAGCACGAGCAAGAACGTGCTGGGATTGCTCCTGTAAGGCTTTTGGGTCTAAGCTCTGAACTCCTGGAAAGGTGCCCAGTGCTGAAGAGTCAGACCTGCCTGAGCCCTGCTCTCCTGGACCCTCCTTTGCTTTCATGTTTTGCCACCCCAAAAATGCAGGGAATTTCTCTCCCGTCCCTGGCAGGCAGCCCCACCCCTCACACAGCCATCCTCATCCCCCATCCCTATCCCAAATCCCATCCCTTGCCATGTACAGGTGCAAAGCTCAGCTCCTTGCTCAGCCTGCTGCACCAAGGGAATGGCCAGAACAGGAATGTCAACAGCCCTCGCTTTCTCACAAGTGTTCAGAGCACAATGGCACAATTCTGACTAAAATAACCCTGTAAACTGAACACTTTTCCAAACTGCTCTCTAATATCAATATTATTACAAAAGTAGAAAGTAAAAAGGTAAATATTAGACATTTGTTTAAATGGCTATCCACATAAGAAGAAAAATTTCCATTATTGTCAGTAGGAATTTTGGTTAAAGGAATAAAGTCCTTAGAGGAGAAAATTTCTAATGTTTTCCAATAATTAAATACATTTTAAAGTCCAAAAGTTGTTTGCTTGTTTTAATGGGCAAGAGACTTTAAAAACTCTAATTTATGACCTTTAATGAAAGCTACTAAATGAAAAAATTACCTTCTCATAATGACAAACACTAATAAAGATGCTGAAAAATATTCATACTTCTAATGTTAAAAACATATTTTTGAAAACTGTGTGGTACAAGCAGGCCCAAAGGCCACCTGCAAAAATGGAGAACAGACTTTCCCAGTAGTTCCCAGGACAAAACATTGGATTTGGGAGTTTAGTTCCTCCTTAATACCAGTAATTTTAACTTCTAGTTATAAGTTCAATAGGCAACCATAGGGGAAAAAAAACATTCTTACACAAATGCCAGCAGCCATTCCTAACCCAGACAGGTTAGAACACTGAAACATGGGGATGTACTTCAGAGTGAGGGAAGATCACTCTTCACCATTGCCAAGACCTTCCATAAGAGACTGAGGAAAAAAAATGAAATGCAGACATTTTTTACTATGCATTTAAGACCTCCTGGTCTTTCCAAGTTAAGTGGAGTTTAATATTTTCTCTGGACTGCCAAGTAACTCGTGTGAGAAAACCACATGCACTTCGACATAACAAGCAGCCTCTGCTCGAGATCTCTGCTCCAAGAAAGAATTACACACCTCACCCACGGGCAGGGTGGTCTGTCACATTAATGCTGAAGACTTTTTGGCAGGGCACAAAGCATGGACCAGTGCCTGGTGCACAGATAAAAATAAGTAAAAATAAAAAGAATTCTGCAGCACTTCCAGCACTTCATAGCCCAAGGCTGAAAACATTAAAAAGCTCCTCCCAAAAAAAAACCAAAAACCCAAACCTCATCTTTTCTGTCTGCAAATCCCCTCTCACCCTATTGAGTATCTCAAAAGCAAAACATCTTTATGAAGCTGCATAAACCTGAATGAAGGCTGAACTCAAGCTATAATTTGTGACTGTAAAGAGAATATGTAAAGCTTTAAAAAAGCATCCAGCTGTGGAACATATCACAAAGTGATGTGCGGTGGGATCCTGGCTCAGCTGCCTCGCCCTGGAAGAGACCCTGTGTTGGGAAGCTGCTCCCTTTGGTTCTCCTGGGGGCTGTGTGGTGCTGCAGGTGCCCTGTGCAGCTGCTGCTGGGTCTCTTGGCTCTGTCCCTGTGGGTAACACCCAGCTGTGATGGGCACAGGCACAGCAATCCCTGCCCTGCAGCCATCCTGACATCCCCAGCATCCTGCACCTCTGGCAGCCCCGTGGCAGCCTAATTCAGCTCCAGAAATCTACTTCTTCCTCTTCAATAAATGGATATTAGATAATACCCTACTTTGCTTTAAAATAAAAATAAATAAATAAAGAAACCCCCAACCTTGTTTTCTTAAAGATAAAATTAACACAATATTTATCAATCATAAGTGATAACATGATACAGGGGCTTGGATCCAGCTGGGGCCTACAAGGTCAGGCTGCCTCAGAGAGAAATTGCTGTTTACAGACTCTCAATGATGAGTTGTGCAATTTGGATTTAAGTTTGTTTCAACCAAAGTGTGGTTGTTTGTGTGTCTGTGTCCCACCACAGAAACCAGGTAAAGTCATCCAGGCCTCGGCAGCAAACAGCTACAGCTCCTGTGTCGATTCCCCACATGGCACAAGAGCAAAAGTGCTGCTGTGAAAAAGGCTGGTTTTCTCTAAAACACTGCTTCCAGCTCCTGTCCCCACACTGCTCAGGGAAGGGCAGACACAGGCACTGAGAGAGAGCTGGAAAACAGCTTGTTGCATAAGAGAAAACTAAAATATCCTGGCCAGACTGAGCAACCAGGGTTCCATGAATCCAACAGCCATTCACACTCAAGGCCTCAATAGCAGAGGGTTTAAGATCAGAACACCTATCCTAATTTCTGTGGAATGATTAAAGGAAAGTTACAAGGGGAAGGAGGAGGAGAGGTAATTTCAAAGCCCATGGAAGGAGGGAGCACAATAACACCATTGCTTTGGGAGCTGCCGCTATACCAGCTCTGCCAAACATTCCTGTTCTCCATCATCTCATGGTGCTCAACCCCCTGCACTTTTACCTTGCTCCAAACACCCACAATGCCAGTCTCCTGCCATGGATTTTGAGGGATGCAATAATCCACAGCATTACCTGAATGATGAGAAAATTCCTCATAGAAAACGAAATCTTTTTATACTTTTACATTTCCAGGCAAACAAATCAGAAACTTTGAGCACCTTCCAGTCATTTACATCTCTTCACTCAGACACAACACTTACTTCTGGCTTTTTTCAGTCCAGAGCATAGAAAATTACATATTCTAATGCATCATTCACAAGTGCTGTTTGGTGGAAGAAGCAGCAGGCAATTACTTTCTGGTATACAGTCAGTTTTGCAAGCATCAATAGCTGTCCACTGGCACTTTTACAAGTAATGGAAATACACATAACATTTTAATTAATCACATTTTCTTACAGCTAAGACGAAAGTACAATTCTACCCTACTTCACACAAAATCCTCCAATATCACAGCAGTTAACTTTTTTCAGCCTTTTGCCCCTTATTGGTCAAATAACAAAGTTGTACTTTCCATTTCAAGTGTTCCATCACAATTATTCAATTCTGATATAAGTCCTCATTTATATACTTATATACAATTACAATTGTTGCATATGAATTATTAGTAATATTAGTATAATAATAATAATAATTATTATTATTATATTAATGTAGTCTTATACAATTATAATAAGACTGGGAGAAAGGAAATTAAAACTTTTATCAGTCTGCCTCACAAGTGTTTTAAGCACCTCAAGGAAATCTCCATAGTTTGTAAAATCCTAATTAACTCTACCATTTCCTCAAATATTCCAGGAAAGAAGCACTCCAAGCCAATACTCCACACTACTTTGTCAGGAAAAAAAATTTAAAAAATACACATTAAGAATTTCTCCCTTC
The DNA here is from genome assembly GCA_013400775.1 of Chaetops frenatus. Classification (NCBI taxonomy): domain Eukaryota; kingdom Metazoa; phylum Chordata; class Aves; order Passeriformes; family Picathartidae; genus Chaetops; species Chaetops frenatus. Next base: position 205,574 of record VZTR01027113.1, on the reverse strand, counting down.
ATATTTTTTTTTCACTCATTCTGTCCAAAACCCAATACAAAGAAGGGATCAGAAGAGAAATCTGTGTGAGCTTTGTTACAATTTTATCGGCATTTCCAATGGGAGCACTTCTGTGCCACACAAATATTCTCATCCATGCAAAGACAGAGCTTGTTGTTTAGTTAAATTCTTGGATATTCTACATTTAACTTTTTCTGGCAGAGAGCCTTGGCCATGGCCACAAGCTATGAAAATAAGCAGAGCTCCAAAGCCAACAAACAGGTGTGTGCTTCAGCTGCTGTAAACACCCAGCTCACAGCTGGCTTTGTGCTGATTGTACTTGGGGCATCTCTTACCAATGATCAGCATCCTCCAAGGGACAGAGGCAATTCAGCTGCTTCTCCACACACTCCTGGGACATGATAATTTCACCACTCACTCCAAATGCCAGTATTAATATTTAATTTTTCTATTCTATTTCCGCACCAGAACTCTATAAAAATGCCTGACCAGGTGAATCTGCTCCATGAAAACAGAATTAATGCCACAGAGTCCCTTCTGCTGTCTATTTTTATCAATGCTGTTGCATTGGAGCAGATCAATTCACTGTATTTACAACAGTTTTAATGCATTCTGGCTTTCTCCAAGTACATGAGTACAGGGGGATGGAGTAGCACTGCCTAACCCAAACACGGGATACAGCACCAGAGATTCTGCACTCAATTCTCACCATATTTCAGTGTGTCTCATTTCAGAAAAGAAAACAGATACAACCCTTCTCCTAGTGTGTAAATACTGGTTTTTAAATCCATTCCTTCTTTTTTTGTGCTTCTAAGAAAACCTCTTCAGATTTAGTTTATGTAATTTCTAAAAATAGGGCAATTGTAACTTTCTGCAATAGAAATAATAATAAAATTATTCTGCAGAGAGATGAATTATTTGCTCTGCCTAGAATTCCTAGACAGAGACTAAGAATATTATGTTCCTGGTTCACCAGAGAAAATGACAATAAAATATCCTGAAATCATCTGAAATCATTTATGAGAATGGTTTGCTGAAGCCCCTGTGAAGACAGCACACATGAAGATGAAATAAATCAGAAGCACGGAAGCCTCCCTTTTAAAATACAATTTAGGAAACAACAACAATAGCTTGTATCCAAATTCCAGGCTGGGGACATAAGTAGGAATAAAATGGAGTTGTTTAAAGTTGGCCTCTGGCAGTGGCAGCGTAGGTTCAGTGCTGCTGAGAACCCTCAATGCTCATTTATGTCAACAGGCATTAGCAGTTCTTAGGGCAGGATTTAGTGCTTTCACTCCTGGCCTCTGCCAGCCAAACATCAAGTGCAGGGTGTTACAGCCTGAGAGCCTGCTGCACCTTCAGAAATAACACACTCACTGTGATCTGCAGCACTACAGAGCTTGGCTCCTTGGGAAAAAAAACCAAAAAACTAAAGCTCTCTGATGCAGAAACATGGGCTGTGCACTGCCCTGCCCCAGCTCTGGCAGTGCTGAGCTAAAGCAGGGGGTGAAATTTCTCCACAACACAAGGGCAGACTGAAAACATTTCCTTAATGGGGAGGAAAAATACGAGCTAAAAAAAAACTGTGTGGGCTTTCCCAGCTTAAAATGCAGTTGTTTCCCAGATTCTGATGCTCCAAGTGCCAGTCAGAACTTCAAACTATTTCTAAGCTATGTGTCCAGGGCCATTGTGAGACCTTGCCTAGGTCACTGCTACCAGATTTCTTAGCATAACAGAGATCAAAGTGTTCTATAACATCTGCTTCTGCTCTCTTTGTGCTCCAATGATTTAAAGATGGCAGTCTCAAATGCTCTCAAAAACTCCATGGAGTTTAGGGCAACTTTACAGTCTATGCAAGCAAGAAAAATCCCTTAAAAAAACCCTCAAAAACTGAAGAGTCTCTATCATTAAAAAAAAAAAGAAAATCCAGAAATTAAAAATGAAAAAATATATATAAACCAATCAACCCTTGGCTGAAGATCCAAGGGAAGCAATAGTTTTTAATTATGCAAGGGAAAACAAATCTCTTTTTTTTTTATGGAAAGTACAACTTGAGTCAACTAAAAGTGTGAAATCAAATGTCAGTCAAGAAAAGAGAATGCAGTGCAATGACTCCACTCCTTCTCATTTCAAAAAGAAAATGTAAATATAGAACACTGAATTTCTCAATAGAGAAATGTTCTTTTTATTCAAATGGGATTTTCTCTTTTAAGCAGGGATTAAAGATGGAATAGCTTATTACTCAATCCTTGGTTACATTCCATTTTCTTGAACCATCATAGGGTATTTAGCATGAGTATTTTTTACTTGGTTACTTCCCCAAAATCAGGTTTCTCTAATTATACACAGTTTTTGTCATTCAAAGCAAATTCAGTTTATTACTGAATAATACTGACTTCTTTTACTCCTACTTGAAGCACAGTTAAAGAATACTCAGAAAGAGCAAGAATTGCTACTTTGAGTTGTTAAAGGACCTGTTCACACCAGACTGGAGACAGCAGGGGCCACACACTCCAAGGCCCAAGATGGACATCTTAGTCCAAACAGCCTTGTCAATGCTTATTTTTCTGTTTCTGAGATCATACTGAGAGGAGGATGAAGCAAAGTTATACCCACTGCAACATGAAATAGAACATGAGCCATTTCTGTCATTAGCAGAGCACCTCAGCAGGATTTAATGCCTGCATCGAGTGTGTGCTGCTCACACCCAAACCCCACTGCAGCCAAAAACAGCATCCTGCCAAAAATGTCATCAGTCATAGACACCAGAGAAGTTCAGGACCTTCAGGGTCATCCATCCAAGAGCTATCAGCATCTTCTCCTCTGAGCAGACACCCTTAGGAGCACCATAAGTTGTCTCCTCTGCGTTTATCAGATGTGTGGTGAAGAGACATCCTGGATCCTCAGGCTGCTCCCCTTTGCCTCCCAGATCCCCAGCACCACCTTTCAGGAGACACAGAGGAACAGGAGTGACCTGAGTGTGACTGCACCCACACCAGGGAGGCAGAGGGGGTCTCTGAGAAAGCTGAAGCCCCTCCTGGATGAGCCCTTGGCACGTGGCAGGAGAGGGACAGGGCTGTGCCAGGAGCCAGCACAGAGTCCCAGCCTGGTGTGCCCCCACAGCTGCCTGCAAAAATATCTTCTGTCACTTGCACCCTCTGGCCCTTATTACTGTTATTGTGGTGGCTAAAATCAAATAAATTTCCTGTTAAGATCCTAGCAAAGGACTCGAGGGTCCCTTAGCAGAGCAGGCTGCTGCTCACTGGCTCCACAATCACGCTGCACTATTTGCAGATGCTCTTCTCCGTGGTTTAAGAAAATAAATCTTAAACCACACTAACAGTGAAAATGTCCAACAGCAAATTGGTCTCCCAGCTGAATCCTTACAAACACAGGATTTTTTGATCAGAAGTCAGATGGTTCTCAAGAGTTAAATGATTTTATTATTCCACTCTACAGAGCAAAAGATGGAAGACAGCAAAGAACAGTGGAACAGTTGGTTAATCTGAGTAAAGCCTAAGTAAGGAGCTGGAAAATCCATACATCCCCAAATGTGTACAAAGCAAACAAGAAATAGATTACAATGGTTCTCTGACAGCATTTCTATCAGACACAGACTCCCAGGAGGAAAAGCAGAGCCCCATCTGCCTCAGTAATGTGTCTCCTCGAGTGGCCAGGAGCGCTTGCCTCAGGTATTGTCCTGCAAGCAAGAAAAATATGGAAGTTTCCTGTCTCTGTGCTAAAGGTTAGATATAAACTATTGTGATTAACAGCCCCTGGCAAAGAGAACAGAACCACCAAGCAAATGTTCAGAAGGCAATAAATAGATATAAAGACCTAGAAATACTTGAACAGCATATGACCTATTACATCACCTAGCAAAGACAGGCAACTGAATACCCAAAGAGAACAGCAAGGTCAACTTAGACACATTTCAGGTGTTGAAAACCCAAAGCAATGCTTTGGCTGTAAGCACAGTCCAAATACACTATTCTAGGGACAATATTAAAAATAATCTTCAGATTTACTAGCCATGGTTTGTGAAATGCTGGAAATTACAGACAAAGTTGATAGCGAAACAGATAAGGGGCAACACACAATATTTGAAGATGACAGTGATACTTCCAGCTGCTTTTCATTTTTGCAAAGCAAGCTAAAACCTTCAGCAAAAATGATTGCACCATTATCCCAGAAGGTTGTTAGAGGGAACTTAGCTTGCCCATATAATACATTCTTCTGCAACTCTCTTGGCCTGAACCAGCTGGACCTGTGCAGCCAAAAGCCCTGTGCTCCTCCAGCAGCACCAGCACCACGTGAAGAGCCAGCACTCCATCAGCCATTAACAGTGCTCCCATCCTGTCCCCCTCACCCCAGCCAAGCTTGTCCTCACCCTGCAATCCAGAGCATAAAATCAGAGAATCCCCACCCCAGCACCATCTTCTCTCTTTGCCTTTAAGTTAGCTGAGCCTCCAAAGGATCACATCACACACGTGCTCATATATCTGTTGAGAGCCTGTCTGAGGAACATTCTAGAGCTGTTTGCACTGGGCAGGTTTTAGCCAAAGGCTGAGCAGATGTAGATGATTTCTCCTGTTGCTGGTGTTTAGCAGCACACAGTGTTTAGAGACCACGAGCTTGGTCTCCCTGTTCACCCTCCCAGTGCCTGCACAGACAGGTGACAGTGGCAAAAAGGGAACATCCTCAGGTCCTCTTATTCCAGTGATGGGCACTGTGACAGGTCACCTCTCCCTGTAGTTTAAAACTCTGCCAGATTCAAAAGAAACACACAGAACCCAATGCCTGGTTTTGAGAGAGTTTCTGCATTTTTGGCAGAAATATTCAAACCTGCCTTTCTGCGTATGTGACAGAGTTTCCTAACTAGGCCACTCATTTTAATATGTTTTCACATAACTAACACTAACCAGAAATTATGTAAAGCTCAGCTCTTCTGAATGCATGTAACATCAAAAAATGTGTCAGGTATCTCAACAACAATCTGTTAGGAATAGCAGAATCTATATATAGTTTAATATCTTCTGAGCTCAGATGCATATTAGCAGCCTGTTTTAGCTGTAACTACCACAGGATTTATCATACTGTCATCAAAGTTTGCCCACTCTCTACATATTTGGAATTGTGTCTGTTATCTGATCTGATATTTAGGGAACACTGGATTTTATACACAGTATACATTTCATCACACTCAACAATTAATGCAAGCTGCTGTGGTATTCCCTATCTCAAAAGCTAAAACTCTAAAGAGCAAAATGTTACTCTCTCAGAAATGAATACTGACTTAGACTGTTTTCACAGGACAACACTGAATAAATCTTGGAGCTGATTTGCAGAGACATCTCTTCCACACAGCTCATACCAAAAACAAGCAAAACATAAGCCTGGTTTGGTCCACACTGTTTATATTAATTTCCAGTTTGCATCACAAAAATAGATGATCTGTAATCGTGGCCTGTCAGCTTGATTCAACAAAATGAGTATTTCTTTTAGCTTGTGTATACCTCCACCATCTCTGTATATGGCTTTAATAAAACAGTAGTTAATCTAAATAAGAATGTTAGCCTTCTGTCTCAAAATAATACACCCAAGTTTCACTAATGCTTAATTTTAGTATCTATATGGATGATGAATGACTCAACTATTTACAAGTTTCAAAATAAATTGAACTGGAAGAAAAGAAAAATGCTTTGTCTGATCCTGCTCCCATTGCCACAGTCTGTGTTTGTGCAGACACACACTTTGTGTCCATGCAAGCCTCCTTTCCCTTGGCACTGTCATTTCCTGCACACTGAGACAGAAGATGGATGTTTAGTGCAGAGCAGGACGGAGACTGAGCTCCCAGGGAATTCTTCATCTGTGGTCCAGCTGGAAGAGCACCTCCCCTGCTCCTCCTTCTGCCAGGGAAGAGGTCTCTAAGGGATACACAAGCTTTACAGAAAGGTGTTGGATTAGAAATCTCAAAAGACCTTTCAAAACCTATGATCTCAACATATTATCTCTTATTCAGGGATAAAAATTGAAAAATATGATGGCTCTGCCCAACTTCAGGAATTATCTTACAGAAAAATACATTAAAAGGGAATTAAGACTTTTACCTGTTCTGTTTTGATATTTAATTCATAGTTGGAAGAACTTTAGGAAAGAGTAAAAATCTGTTTCTATAAAGATGAAAGCAAATATCTGCATTTTTACCCTCTCTCACTAAAATCCTCTGAAACTGGCACCCACAGGCACATCGCTCATGCAGAACTGAGCAGTAACACAGCAAAGCACAAGGAACCTGTTTCATTTTATGCCAGGATTTAACCAACCAGACCGTAAACTAACTTTTGTAGACTGGTACTACCCAGCCCTCTCATGTACCATCAGGAGTGGCAGTGAGGAGTACTCAGGACGGACCCATTGTGCTCAGGTGGGGGTTGGACTCTTTCTCCAGGCAGCAGCTGACAGAACCAGAGGACACAGCCTCAAGCTGTGACAAGGGAAATAGAAGTTGGATATTAGGAAGAAGTTTTTTACAGAAAGGGTGATAAAATGTTGGAATGGTCTGCCTGGGGAGGTGGTGGAGTCACCATCCCTGAATGTGTTTAAAAAAAGACTGGATATGGCACTCAGTGCCATGAACTGGTTGAGGTGTCAGGGCATGGGTTGGACTCGATGATCTTGAAGGTCACTTCCAACCTGGACATTCTGTGAATTGCTGCAACAAGCACAGGAGAAAAAAGGCCCAGTTAAGTTCTCATCCAGAAACCAGCTCATCCTGTCTCCCAGAACTACAAACCTTTAACAATCTCTCCTCTTGCTGGACTCACTCCAACATTCACGTGTCTCCTCCTGGTGACCCCCGGCCTGGGCACAGCCCTGCAGGTGTGTCCCACCCTGCTCAGCAGAGGCCCAGGCTCCCTCTGAGCCCAGGTGATGCTCCAGCTGTCCCTGTCACTGTGCTGGCCCACGGTCACCTCGGGCCAGGCTGCTCCCCAGCTGGGCAGCCCCAGCCTGTCCTAGGGCAGGGCATGGCTCCTCCCCAGGGGCACGAAGCTCCTGAGTTCCATGAACACCTTGGCCTTCTTCTCTAGGCTGCTGGAGTCCCCCTCAGTGGCAGCAAAACCCTCTGGTGTATCACCAACCTCCTTGAATTCAAATTCAACTTCTGAAGCTGGATGCCAAAGCAAAGTTAGATGAACAAACTAAGGGGAAGTTCTGTTAATGTAAATCTGTAGTCTGCAGCTCAACATATTTCCCCTCCACACTACCAGAATGTCTTTCACAGAAATGAAAGATTTCCTTAAACTGAAATTCAGTCACACAACCACTCCTACACCACAGTGTAATCACTAGAATAAGATTATGCTGAGAAGTTTCCCTTCAGGTCTTCCATCTGGGATTTTCGTATTACATTTTCCAGTTGTCTGCAGGAGGAATATCTGTCATAGACACATATGAACTACATCTAGCAACACCCAGTTATTTAATTAACAGACTTTGCAGGGAAAGAGGTTAGGGGTAATCTGAACAGCATTTATTTTATGGCTGGCTACAGTATGCTCCATGTAGAACACAGACTATCAGACACTTGTTTCTATTCCCCAATTAAGCTCCATGAACTACCTACTCCTCTAAAAAACTTAAAATTTTACCCATCCAGTCTTGATTTTCCCTCCCCCTCACTCCTTCTCTGTTGCTAGTATCTGTTAAAGCTGTCAAATATTCCCTTTGCTGATGCTTCCCTAACTTCACAAACTCCTACTGCCTCTAATCTCCAGCCACTCCCCTTGCTCTCACACACATGCATTGCTGTACATAGTTTTAAGCTCTCCATTTCTGCATGGATGTCTTGCAGAAAAGCTTCCCCATTTGCACCTGTGTGCTCAAGGCTCTACATTTCACCACCTGGAACTTTTCCTGCTTACAAGCATGCACCCAAAGCTGCACTACAGCAACAGTGCAGCTCAACCTAAATGCAAGAATGGAGGCTGGGGCAGCCCAAATCCCACTCCTCAGCAGAGAATGTCCTCTTTAATAAGCCACATTAAAAAACAGCCAGCTCACCAAATCACAGTGTTTCCAGCAATACAGTATCACATGCAGCAGGAGAAAACCACTCTGCTACAATGCAGCTGACTTTTCAAAAATACTATTTCCTATGAAGTTCCTTCTCCTTTTTTTCACGGTCTTGTGTGGTTGCATAAAATCTTTCTGTGAAACTGAATCTAATACCCCTTCCATCCACCCGTTAGTTAAGGAAAAACAGAAAATGTGGAAAGATTGCATTTTGGTAAAGCAGAACATACCAGTTGTGTAAGAGCCTTTGGAGAATTTCCAACTCTATTGAAACTTTCCTCTTCAGAGGAAGGTGGGGAAAAGGGGGTCAGAACGGCCTAAATTACCTTTCTGATTATGGAAAGGCTTTACACAATCCACATCACACACTGAAAAAAATAAATCCACAGAAGCTGAGCAAGGTTTCACAGGAGCCTGAAGCACTGTGAATTCATGAAAAATGAATTTAATCATCAAAGCTGAGACCAGGAAAAACTGTTCTACATAACAAAAAAAGTTCTTAGCTACATTATTAAAATCATTGCTCAAAAAATCAATTTATTTCAAAGGGTTGACTCCCTGCATTAGAAGTTATCATAGACACATGATCTAAAAGGAGTCTTTATCAATCACAGTGCCTGCTTGCTATAGCTGCAACTGTGTTATAAATGCAATACTTACAAACACTTTATGTATTTGTGACACTATTTTTATCTAAATGTAGCCATAAGATGGCTGCAAAGCCTGTCATAGACAGAAAATAGCAGGATTGATAGTACTGACAAATGCCTTGCCTAACTATTACAATGCTGGTATTTCTTTCAAGTTTTGATATAAAGCACTGGATTCCATTTAGCCCCCCTTCAAAGTCAAAAACTGTAACCTGAAGCACACAAAATAAACTTCTCATACCCAATAGCTTTAAGCAAAATACATCCTCAAAGGTTTCCCATCGGTTCCAGAAGACCAACACCAAACACAGAGGTAAGGCTGGAAGGGAGAAATCACTCCTGCCCTTACAGTAAGATCTTCTCCTCCACAGGGAAGGAAGCCTGTGCTGCATTTCCCACAGGTTCTGCATGATGCTCGTGTAGGAACGAGAATAATCAAAGACTGAAGCCAGTTCCTACCCCAGTTCTCAGAAAGCACCTAGAAAACCAAAGAATCAGGTGCAAGAGATTTACTTCTCAGTGCCACACTTCTCTTTCCCCCTCCAACCCCTCCACTTCTCATGTTCTGCTGACAACAGGTCAATTACAAAAAAAAAAAAAAAAAAATAAAATAAAATAAAAAAAATAGAAAGGAGCCAAATTTAAACAATTATACCCAGTTGGAGGAAGAAATAAAGGAGATACACACTAGGAGAGGATTATTCCCTCCTGCTCTCCCCTGACAGCACCATGTAAGATTAATGTAGACATTTGACCTATTAATGCTGCTTATATGTAATCTACATGACCAGGACATGCAACCTTAATTTATAAGACCATACTGCATAACAGTATCTACCATGCTCTCTGCCTCAGCTTAAAAAGACATCACTCAATAGGATTTATGTCCCTCTCTGTCCTTTTGAAAGCCCATCTTGCTATTAAGGCACACAAGGATGGAGTGCCCAGTTCCATCAACATCACACCACCTGGTATTTGCCTCTGCTTAGAGCATGGAATTTGGAGAGACTATTTGTGAAATACTCTGATAGAAACCGTTATGGTGAGGTTTGGGCTTATAAATAGCAGAGGACCCCCCTTGGTGCTTTGCTAACTGTGCTATTATTGCTTCCCAGTAACCATGGGAAACCAGATAAAATCTGAACCCATTCATCAAAATGGAAAATACTCCTCCTGTCAGTTCAGGAGGTTGTGCCTGTAGTATCTAAGTCGGTGAACAGAAGGTCATTTCCTCCTGTTCCAATGTTAGATCCCTTGTTACATCTGCCAATAGCAAGCCGAAAACAAGGAGAGAGGAAAAACAATCAGCCCTCCAAAATAATAACAGTGATCACAAAAAAATACATCTCTTTCTCCTTCCATTTAGGCATTCACTGGCATTTGTGAAACAGAATCACAAGTGTTTGTCATGACAAGCCCTTCACTCTATGCTGTCTAACAGGCAGTAGCTCTTAAGATGAAGTTTCCTATACAATGTGCAATAGTCCGTTTTTAAAATACAGCAGGCTTATACTCACAGTGGCAGCTCTAGCTTGATAAATTTAGGTTTAGTAATTTGGAGATGTGTGCACAAACCTGTTTAATTTGGTGATTCAATTTCCTAATATTTAGCTACAAGGGAAATGCCTGAAGCAGCACTGAAAGGAGACTGCAGAGCTTTTTTACAAAAGGTGGGTTTAATTGCAATATAAACCCTCAATTCAGTATACAAAGACCTGCACACATCAGTGTGTTACCATCTACCCATTTATAAAGAAATTTTCTCCTAAGTATGTGCTAAACATCAGCTCCTTCTCCAAATATTACCAGCTTGTTTCTCCTGGTTCTTTCGTAGCTACTCTGGATTGGAAAGCTCTAATAAAGGCTGCATTATTTTAACATCTGTTATCAAAATTTGCTAGCCATAATGACTGCAGTCATGTTCCAAGAGTAAAAAGGAAAGGGAAAAGTAGAGGCTCACTCCTCATCCTCAGTTTGCCCTACTAAGGAATACTTTGCTTGGATAAGCTACTGCAGACAGGGCAGTGCCTGCTGTTGTGACATACCATAGCATAGGCCTGAAACTCAAATAAACAGGGGCACTATAAAAATTTCCAGTTAAACATACAAAGTGCTGGAATGCTTCAAGATCCATACCTTCACTGCTTACTGGCTGAGGGTAACCAGGGATATTTTCTGCAGGACTGGCTTTCAGTATCCAGGTACTGAATTGGACTTTCAGGAAGAGGAAAAAAAAGAGGATAAACCTTTTATCTCCCATCACAGCATTTAATTCACAAATGCTGATATAACAACCATAAATCTTGTTTCAAGAAAAATTATGTCTTTGTTCAATATAACGTCAGTTTTTAACTGGAAATAACAAAGCTTAAAATTTATGTAAAACCACACTTAGTCCAAGTAAACACTTCATCCTGAATTAACCAGCTCTTGAATCACAAGAAACCATTCCACACCCTACCCTCTCCAAGTTTTCACGTGGATTTGGACACAGATGTACTTGTATGTAATAAATCTCCCATTATATATCTCAACTTTTTGGAAATACTGAGAGACAGAGCAGAGGAATTAGCAAGACTCAGCTGGGTGGCTGCTTGTTCAATGTGGTCCTAATAATATTTACACAAAAGTTTCTATTTGCACAATAGTTTACTGTGTACCTGTTACACTAAGCCTGGTCAAAAAGAAAAAAAAAGCAAGCCAAGTAAAACCACTGTGTTTGTTGCTATTATGGATGTCACAGTGTGATGGGAAGACAAAATCATACCAGCCACAGCCAAAATGCATTAAATCATACCAAAGTAACTGGGCCATTAGTACTTGCTGGATTTTTCTCCCTCATGGTCAAGATTTACCAAAGTGCTTCAGCAGAGAGTAAAAAACCACTTGCAAGCAGCATTTTCATTGACAGATGAGGTCCTACAGTAGCAAGCATCATTCCTGCATGAGTACACTGGAGCTATGCAGTTAGAAAAACAAACAGTGCAGAGCTGTAGTTTATACAAAGAGCTGAGCTTTCTAAGTGTTTAACTAGGAAATTATTACAACCCAGCCATTTTTTCCTCCAGAGAGGAGTATCTGCCTCATCTGTGGGCTTAGCAGTGTTTTCTCTTTATTTGCTGCTTGTCAGAATTACAAAGTTTCACTAGGAACTGGACCAGTCCTGGTAATTTAGTAGGAGATACAGATCTGTGAAGCCAGATGGTAGCTCACATTCTAAGAGCTACAAATTGCTAAATTGGCCCAGGAAAAGCAGATAGTTATCAATTCATTATGATTATTCCAGGTCTCCCATTCCTTCTCTACTTGTGTCTTAACTCTTGAAGCCAACCCAGGCAGACATTTCAGGCCACAGCTGGTAATTTTCATACTCCAGGTAGGGCCAAGTGCAGTGATGAAGAAGGGGTGGCTGCTGCAGACAATCTGAACCTGAGCTGCTGCCTGGTTTGTGCTCAGGGAGGAATTCAGTCCTTTCAGCTACAGTCACCAGCTTCATTCTATAAATGTAAACATTTTATCCATCATAAATATTAATGACTTAATAAAGCCTCTACTTCAGTAACCTTTGTTTTTCTACTACCCCAAAAATTTCAGAGTTCCAAGATGTTCATGTTTCACATCCAAAGCAAAAATAAAAAAATTTATGCCACCACCACTAACAAAACCTCCCATTGTTTCAACTGAGTCACTGCTATGCTGAAAAACATATTTGCTGAAATTTGACCAAGTTTGATGACCTTTTCCAGCAATCAATAATCAAGATAGAAGGAAAAGGTGGTTTGCCTGACCTTTCAAAAGTGTATCAACTTTATTTGACCAGCACAGCTTTTAGAAAGTTATTTTATTTTCCAAGGTTCAGACTTGCTGCCCAGACTGGACATTTCTGTGCAGTCTGCATTAGTCCCTTTAAATGCTCAACTGCACAGGACAAGCTCAGAGGAGGAAATGAATTCACAACAGGAGATCCTCTGGTTGATTAACTTCACCCTCAGTGGTGGATGTCAGTCATGTTAATTGGAATCAATACACAGCAGTTAAGGGGGCACAGGGATAATCAGGCAGGGCAGGGACGGGCCCATCAGTTCTTAAAATAAGCTATCTGTTAACAACTTACAGGGGCATGTGACAGACCTTCCCTGCAAAGGAATGCAAAGCATCTCTAAAACTCCAATTTAACACACAAATAAAGTTAATTTGGCAACACTTCTCTTGCAATCTAGCAATAAAGGAAACAGTCATTACAAATTAAATCAATGCTAAACTGATCAAAGTAGTAAAATGAGAAATTAGGCTTCCAGGAAAGCTTATAGGAAATCCTTGATCTGAGTTGTACACAGAATAAAAAGAGAAGCTGAAGTCTTAAAATCCTAACACAGATAATTTTAATTATGCCTGGCTGCAATTTTATTGTACATCTAAGGCTGAAATTCAATGCACAGTTTCAAAAGTAATATGTCAGAAGATTAAAAAGGAATAAAATCTTAAGGTTTTTCCTACTCTTCAGATGAGAAATCACTCGGGACACCCACTAGAACAGTCACATCCTCAACACCTCTCTTGCATCTGCAGTTTAACACCAGGCTTTCCCAATCCCTCTGCTGCCCAGCCTGTTATCCCCCTCTGCAGGGCAGCCATCTGTTATGCTGTGTGCAGAAAAGCTTTTGGGATGGATCCCACCAAAAATTCCTGTAGAAAAACACAGTCCTGTCCATCACAGCCTTCATTACCCCTCCTCAGAACCTCACCTGGCAAGGGCACACAGGTGTGACACACCTGATGTGTGGCACCCCTGCTGTCAGTCCCTGCTGCATCACCTCACTCAGGGAGTGGGGAACTCGGTTTCACTACAACAGTAAGACAAGTAACTCAAAAATACTACATAAAAAGGAGCAAATTAACCTTTGTTCAAAGGCCTCTATTTCGTTACTCCTTTAGGGAGTGAAATGAATGCCAGATGTTTCATTGCATCTTCGTACTCTTGACTACAGAAAATATCTCCAAGACAATATCAGGCTATTTTACTAGTTATTACAAAGGCATCAAATCATATTTAACAGATTTATGGAATCTGGAGTCATCTACACACTACGATTCTCCCCATTAAACCTACCTCAGCCTGAGCAATTAACTGCACAGATTAAGATCACAGGTCCTTCCTCCTTGGACCTGCACAGGGACTTTGTGGAATCTGGTTAAGCTCTTCAAGGTGGGAGGTTTACACTTGGCCTCCTTAGCCATTAGAAAGTGGAACAAAAGGAAAGAAAATTAGGGCATCCTACTTTCTTACTGTCACTACCAATTGAGGATCCCCTCTGCAAATACAGACATTTTACAGAGTTCAGCTGTCAGAAGAGAACTCGAGTGACCAACAAGCAATGATTTCCCCTTCAAAACCACAGTGCTGCCTCCTGATTCTCTACCATCTGCCAGCACTGAAATGCCAACTCATCAAGCAGGCAGGTTCTGCTGTTGTAGATGGCAGTGTCCTTCCATCCACCCTGAGCTCCCTCAGAGATGATGGGTAAGAGAGACATTCAGGCTGCTAATGCAGGGAAAGGGCCCTTTTTTCAGCTACCAAGCTCAAGGCCATGTGCACAGTGCAAGGACACCTTGTTTAAAGTTAATTACAAAAGATGACTGGTTTTACTGCACTTTGAGAATTCTGAGATCATAACTCACTGGGGTTATGATCCAGGTGTCATCTGTTCCTCTGAAACCATGGATCAGACCAGCAGCCTTAGGAGATAAACCCAGAGCAAGTGGAAGGCATTCCAACCAAATATTGGACCATTTAGGGTTATCAAGGCATTTCTTAGGAAGTGATCTTTCATCACCACCTGATGCACAGCTGCTGCTTTTGTCTGGTGCTGTTGTGGAGTCAAGCTTTTATTCAATCACACTGCTTGCCTAATTTAAGGTGGTTTTTCTGAGCTTGGTTCTATCTTGAGTAAGACCATGTACACAAAGTGTGGCAGAGCTCACCCAGGCCCAACACCCATCAGGAGTCACACCACATCTTCCTCAGAGGAAAGTTCCCAGGCCTCATGGCAAGCTGCTGAGCACTTATGGCCAGAATAATCCAGTGCATGACCCAGTGAAAGTCCATGCTACCTCTTGACTTTCAGCTTCTTTGTATACAAAAACGCTAAAATTACCACACACAACCAAATACATTTTGAAGTCAGTGATCTTCAAAAGAAATGTTGTACTCAATACATAGCTTATAAAAAAAGGATCTGTCCACATAACAACCCTATCTGATTGCAAACCAGACATTACAGCTCTGGGATTCTTTGGGCATTTAGCTTAATTTTTATCCACATTCCCACATCAACTATCTCAACAACAGGCAGGATCACCACTTGCCAAGGGAAGACTCAGATGTCAAACCAAGAGACTTGCCTGCACAGGATGTATAATAGCATTGAATGTACAGGGTATAACAATGCTAACTGGATTTCATCATCTCACTGCAGTCTCAAACTCTCAGCAAACAAAGCAGATAGCTGGGCATGTCTCAAGATTACTGTTAAGTATTGGCACAGCTGGTGTGATATTTTCCCTGGTTGAATGAAGTATAAATGAAGATTCATTGTTTTCAGCAAACACTTTGCTTTCTGACAAAATTCATATGGGAGAGTCTCAATATTCACACTACTTATGCTATCCTTTCATTTAATAACTGTTTTCATCAACTAATGGAAGTGATCTGGCAGGTACAGCAGCTGGGCTGATACTTTTAGCACTGTGGTTGAAAAGAGCAGCAAAATTATCCTTCCCTCTTGCAGAAATCCGATTTATTTTGCTGTGTTTGTCCAACTGGGTTGAAATCTTCATGCATTTCACTCTAACAGGACCACATGTGAAGCACTCCATTATCCCCTACACCCTCCCTTTATCCCAGGGATAAGCACAGCAAAGCAGACAATCAAGCCCAGCATGAAATCACCCAGTAGATGCTCTATGGTGAACCTGCTGAAATCCCTGCAGCAGCTGCAGGATCCTGGATGCAAATGGTGCTCTCCGTGCTGGTAAGAGTCAAACGCCTTCACTCAGAAACATCTGTCAGCCCCTCTGCTTCCTGGTGGCCACACTTGCCCTTTTCCATCTGCAGAGCCCACTGAATTCCCATTTCCATCCTGGTGCACTTACATGCAATGCAGCCCTCCTGGCTATCCCATGCTATTTCCTGATTAATTCTGGCATGCTGACTGATGCTTGCTCACTTGCAAAGGGCAGCCACTGCAAATACCAGGCAATGCAACTAAATATAAACTGTGAAAGTCAATGATATCTGCATGAGCCTCAGTTAAATCACCAATGTTAGACCAGCAGAAATTCAAGCTTCACGTTAACCAAAGAAATACATAAAATAACCTTTCTTCAATGGTTTTACATTAATAGTTCCAAACAACATCAGAGCAACAAGAAAAAGAGAAGAGACCAAGGAAGTAATCTTGACACAGCACAGCACTACAGAAGAGTTGAATGCAAAAATGAATAGCTTCAGAAATAACAAGTTAGAGGTGTGATGGAATTCCAGCTAGCTCCTAAAGCGATGAACTTCTCTTTGAAACCAAATCAAGATTAGGGCAATGTTCTGGGATTGTAGTCCTCAACTTGGAATACTTTCTTAAAAGTACACACAGATAAAGCCAAAAATGAAACTTAGCATTTGTATGTTATCAGATACTTTTCTATTATTATTTTTTGCTTCAGCTATTGAAAAGCTACTGCAATTAATTTCTAAAAGAAATATTTGAACTGAAGGGATATTTGTCAACTTACCGAAAATGGTAAGGATTTCTGTTCCACCATCCCAAACTGTTTCAATCAAAATTCTTGTCTTGTTATGTCATCTCTATCATACCTAGACTTTTATATCTAAATCGTAGAGCTATTTCTATGGTTGGCTTCATTAACTGGAAAGGATTAATACAAAGTATTTTGCTATTATTACAGGCTCAAGTATGAATGTTTTCTGCACACTGAAGAGCAGCTGCTTCTAACTAAACAGTGGGACTGCACAGAAACATCTTGGCATGGGACTGAGCCTGCCTGGGTCAGCACCAGGGCCTCGACCACCTGCAGAGATGTGAGGAGATTTGGGGGAAGCAGTGCCAGGGCTCCTTCGGGCAGGAAGGGTGAGAATTAGCTGTCGTTACTGGCTGAAAACACTTAAATTACCCTGGGAACGGTTAAATGCCTCTATAATTGATGGATGAAACCTGTTTCTCCCAAGGCAAAGGGCATTTGCACCTCTGGCCTGTAATTGCATTGATGTTTCATTCTGGAGGAACCCAGCCTGTTACTGACATCAGGAACTGCACAAAAGCAGTTAACTGAGGAATTCCTAAACTCAAAAAGGAAAAAAAAAAAACCAAAAACCAAAAAAACCAACAACAACAAACTTGAAAAGCACCTGATTAGATGAGACAGGTTTCCTATTAAGTGAATCCACACAGTATGAGCAGTCACGAACGTAAAGTAAATTAAGTAATGTAAAGTAAAATATTTAAACATGTAGTTAAAAATTGGCAAAGTTATTCTAAGCCATTTCACATCCACAAAAGACTGTAATCCTGACCAAGGGCAGACTCTCCTAGCATACCTGAACGTGGTATTTCCTGGAATAACATTAGAGAGGACTGGTCCCAGCATCATGTGAGAAAACTGCAAATTCGACTCAGCCCGAATGCTGCTGCTGTTAAACACTCAGTGCTTCTTCTTCAGGGGTTCCACGTTACAGAAGATTACATTTAATTCAAACTGAGCAACTTGAAAAAGGTAACATCAAGATTCTTCATCCATAAAATAAACATAGGATTGAGGTATGCAGCTGAAAGGAACAAGAGCCTTCTCTTCAGAGCAGTTGACTCAAGGCTTACTTGACAACTTTGGGTGCTTTTCCCAATTTACTTCCTTTAAACACAAACCATATTTTTATTGAACACATGTGAACTCCATTCTTCATTGGAGTCTCTAAATATTATCTTAATAAAAGCAATACAACAAAACCCAAATATGATTTTTGTATTTCTTCTGAAATACATGACAAATCAGCTGAAGTATGAAGAGCTGCAAATTACAGGATTATCTGGGATTTAAGTGTGTACAATTTACATTCTGATAGATTACAGTGGATCAGCATTACAAAGATCACGTGTCCTAAATTGGTTTTTTTAAACATTTCTTTCATCTCAGCATTAGTATGTCAGCTATATGTTTTAGAAACAAAGTTAATCAATCAACACCTAAATATTGTTGGGATTTCAGGGCTTGTCTGTTGCCTGGTCATTAAATCCCACCCTTCGTTCTTCTTTGGAGGGTAACAAAGTTTCTCTGAATTATTTTTGCCTCACCCTATCCTGACTGAAAGAGAACAGAAACATGAAGTGACAGTCCAGGCTCCAAGAGGCTCAGGCACTCTCCACCAGGACCAGGCATCCTGCACCCCCTACTCCACTGGCAGGATCACAAACCAAGACTTACAGAAAGGCAACTGCAAAGGACAGTGGCATGAGGAGAAAAAAAGACATTGAGAAATTCCCTCTGACAGGTGGATAAAAGGAGTTCAACAGAAAGTCTTCAGGGAAGAATCAAGTACCTCAAAGTAAAAGTCAAGCACGTTGCTCTACCAGGGAGTCCGGCAGGAAGGAATGAGGAGGAGCAGCAATATCCTGCAGGAGAACATCAGAGAGTGTCTGGTCACCTCTCTGCACCCCAACAACTCCCAGGCTGCTTTCTCTGTGCTCAACAAGGCTTCAGCAGCACCACCCAGCCCTTGGATCCCACAGGGACACTGGGAAGGGATTGAATCAGCCACCCTACACCAAATACAGAGATGTTCCTACAGGCCCCGGGAGGGCTGGGGGAGGGAGAGAAGCCAACTGGCTGGAAATGCAGACTGGAGAACTGTCAGGCAAAAGAGAATCACGTGCATGTGGCAAATCCAGTTCCTACATGCTTTTGGTCTGACAAATCCTAGCTTAGACACTGGTTTATGTCCTGTGGATTAGTGAATCAGACAAATGGTTGCCCTACGACAATGGGATCGAGGTTTTGTTATCTCTAAATATTCTCCAGTCAGCCTGAAATAACGTGCACAGGGGTTGTGTTCCCTTTAACGTGCACGTTTACCCTGTGAAAGATGGATTGGTGGCAAAAATTGATCTAGAGCATCCTAGGAATACTGCTGAAAGTTGTTTAACTCCAATGCTAGGACTGGAATATCCCTCAGAGCCAGGACATGAACATCATGTAGAAGCTGCCTGGCACAAACAACAATAATTACACTTCGTGCTTAAAGGAGGAACTGAAACAGAAGAATGGTGCTATCAGGTAACTGACACACTCATCATCCAGTCAAAAGCAGATGCTACCTCCTTTCCCAGATGCAAAGGCCTGAAACAAGGCTAAAAAAACCAAAAGATTTTTCCATGTGGGTCTAGTAGTCACAGAATTCCTGCATGCACATCGTGGTTTTATCAGCTGCACCTCAACCCCAGCATCAACTGCTCTACCTGGTCCTTCATAGCAATGTGGAACTAAACACCACATTTTACTCATTGTCTACTTTGATTTTTGTACTCTTCTCCCACCAATTTAACAAGCTAAAAAGCAAGACATAGCAGGCTGAGCTGGTCACAAAACAACAACGCTCTGAAACCGTAGGAGAGGAAAATGTCCAACTTAGACAAAGTTAAGTGTCATTAAAGCAGCACAAAGAGCTGCTTTACTACTCTGAGTCAGCTTGTGACTCTCAAAGCACAGAAATTTGTCTGACAAATATAGAATACATACAAATATCAAATACATACTCTCAAATGACTAGTTAATTTGGCCAACTAAATAGAGATAACAGTCAACAGCTGAATTCAAGCACATGCCAAATCTTCTAAGAGTGGCACCAACTGCAGAGGTGGCTGTGCACTGGAAGAACATTAAACCTCTGTCATATCTAAGAGCTCATGAGAAAGCAGCTTGTGAGCTCCAGTGCTTCGAGGCTTTAAATAACTTTGATATCAAACGGAAACAT
The DNA here is from genome assembly GCA_013400775.1 of Chaetops frenatus. Lineage (NCBI taxonomy): Eukaryota > Metazoa > Chordata > Aves > Passeriformes > Picathartidae > Chaetops > Chaetops frenatus. Next base: position 185,810 of record VZTR01027113.1, on the reverse strand, counting down.
TCTAAATCAATCAAGTGTTGGGTTTTTTTGGTGGAGAGGTAGGGGGGCTTTTGTGGGAATTTTTTTTTTTTTTAAATCAGCCTACATTTCTTTTCAAGTACTTGATATATTTCTTATTCTTTAGAGGTGAAACTACTTATATTCACAGTATATTTGCTTAAGAGTAACAATCACTTGATTTTGGAAAGATCACCAGTGTCAACTGCAACAACGAGGAGACAACGAAACTTGGAAGGGGCTCAGCCTCACTACGACTTGGAGTTCTTGAAATAGTTTTCTTGTTCCTACAGTCACTTTCCTGGGGCAAGCAGGGGGTGGAATTTCTCATGCCGTTGAAGCCTTTCATTATTGATAACTTGAGGGGAACGGTTCCTTTCCGCTCCATTTGATGCCCAGCCCTCTTTCACAGCACCTCAGCCTTGCACACTCCCCTTGCAGCCACTCTGGATACACAAAGCTTGCGAGGACTGGCTGGGGCAGGGCACTGCAAGTTCCCTGTTATGTCTTGCCCTGTAAATCTGAATCCCTGTCAGGGTTTAAATCTGTGAAATGCAGTGGGAATTTAAACAATGATTCAGTTATGGGAGCAGGTGCCTGTTCAGCTTGCTGAATGTTCATCCTGCTGTTAACAGCTTACACATTTATACTGCAGTGCATGAAACAGTCAAGTCCTAGAAAGAGTATAAGGTGTTAACAACCACTACAAAATATTTCTGTAAGGGTACATTTCCTCCATTTCCCATCAACATAAATTCTGACAACAAACCCCAATATTAATCCATGCATTCATTCATCTTCAGCATCTGCTTTTAATTTACACATTAATGGAAGGCTACATTTCATTATTAAATTTCTCTTATTAGTGATTGAATCAATGTTTCTGCCCCTTTGGTAGTGTCAGTTCATTAGTTTCCTGAAGCTGATTAAGTTTATTCAGCTCTTTCAAAAGGAGACCATATTCTATTTACACAAACAAACAACACAGAACACGCTGCCTCACAGACACTTCATGGCACATCTGCATCTCCTTAAGTGGAATCACTTCTTCATTAGCAGCAGTTCCCCTCTCACAGGCTGAGCCAGGGTTAATACTCAAGGAACCACACCAGCCTGCTGGGTACTCAGCACACTCGTGTAACCAAAGACCATTTAATTAATTGGCAAAACCCTCACAATGCCCATGGCAATGCAATGGTTCCTATTCTGTCACCCCAAATTATTTTTTCTATCCCTTTACTGAAATGAACTCTACACTCAGGACTATTGGTGCAAATTCTCCATAGTTACAAAGTCTCTGGTAACATCAAACACCACACACTGTGGAGAAAATCCCTGAGATCAGCACTTAAACAGTGTTCAACTGTATTGTCAAAAACCAGCGCAGACAGATTTTTGCCAGAAAGCAGCTTCTCACTTAGGGGCACACAGAGCTGTGCTGACATTTTTCATGGACCAAGGAAATTTTTAGGCTACCTCTAAATTCCTCTGCAGTTCTAGGAGTTAGGAAAGAAGCTGAAATACAAATTCATGGTGATGGGAACAGTTGAATACCTGATCCCTTTGGAAATTATTTGCAGCAGTTAGATATACTGTCCTTTTCCCCTGCCAGAGATTAGAGGTCTGACAGCACAAATTATCATGTGAGCACTCCATAATCCCTTCCACTGCACAGACTCTGGGTTTGGCCCAGTCCTCTTCACTGGCTGACTTTTCACAGCAGGGACACACACACACACACAAAGTGTTGCCTCTGCCCAGCCTGGTGTGGAAAACAAATCAAAATATCTTAATCAGGATGGCTGAATTTGGAGGGGGGGGAAGGGGTGGATCTGTATTAGAAGGGCAGGACCAACAGTTGGCATGCAGACATTTTTTCCTTTCATCACAAGGTCTGCTGTCAGAACATCCCAGAGAAAGCAGTCACAGGAACACTGCAATGCATTTGGGAACACAGGTACCTCAGAGTATTGTACTGTGATTATTCACTCATCTCTGGGCAGACAAATTCTCACCTGGCATTCCATATTCAGGGTTTCTGAGAGTTTGGTTTGGTGGGGTTTGGTTGGTTTTTTGTTGGCTTTGGTTTTTTTGTTGTTGTTGTTTTTACTTTTTTGGTTGTTGTTTGGGTTTTTTTGTTAGTTTTTTCTTTTTTTTTAAGAATGTTCATAGATCACTAAATGAAAGATTAGCTAAATTAATGCAGCAATCAAGCAAAGAGTGAGTGTAAATGATAAACAATATTCTTTGGTAACTTTGAAAACTGAGAAATATGTGAAAGGCAGTTTATACAAACAACAGCTTCTGTAGCTGCATAAAGGAAGGCAAACAGATGACAAAAACACATCACTTCTGTGCTTTCAAATAATCTGTTTTGACGGTGTCACAGCAGAGCACATACATCAGTGATTTCTCATTTGTATCAGCCTCACTGGTGGAGAATCCCAGTTAATTTCCCAACTAAAGCAAACCACATGTGTGTTTTACCACTTCCTGGCTTTTGGAAAAGCCCAAGTCCACCTATGATTCCCAGCTTATGAACCAGCTTCACTGTTTCCTTTGGAAGATGACAGGAATCCACTAATGATGTTAATGACTACAGAGTTTTAAAAAATTGAGACAATTACTTCTTTCAGTCTCTAAACAGGTAATCAGTTGTGACCAACTTCTCTCAATTTGCTAACAATCAGTAAGTCTTAACTAAACATTTAAAAGCATAAGGACTTCATTTAAAAGTTTAAGTAGAATCAGTATAAAACTTAAATGACACCATCTGTTCTTAGCAGACCACATTCTTTAAGTGTTGGAAGTAGAACAGGGCCATATAACTCATCAAAAAATAGCAAACTGCATGCTAAAATTAAGACATTTCCTTGAGATTCAACTCTAGAAATATTCTGAGGCACCTTCTTAATTATTATCTCAGGCATCTCCTTAATTATTATCTACTAGCAAAGGGCAACATGTTCATTCATTTAGTGCTTATTACATAAGCCACTGAAGGGCATAGGAAAAAAATCCCACTGGGATTATAGAGTGAGAAAAAGAACTATAAAAATGATGTACAGTAATAAGAAAACTTGCTTTAATTTGTTCTGTAAAATCAGAAAATCTGTACAAGGATTTAAGGGAATGAAAATATAGACAGTGTTTTAATAAGCCACAGTGAAAACAAACAGTAAAACGGAGTTTTACTCTGGAAGTCAGCACTATTAAATCAGTAACTTGAACATAATGTATTCAAGTTGCAAAAAAAAAAGCTTTTTTTTTTTAAAGTATTGAACAGCTGAAATTATCCTTCATATTGCTGCAACGAGGGGCAAAGGAGTTTTTCACAAAATGGAGGCACATTACAGCATCAACCATAGGAAGATGGATACACTAAAAATGAAAGTTGGGCACATCTGCACTACAATTGCAATACAAAAACATGTGGTGTGTTCTGTAACGTTACAATTTGGTGTTTTGAAAAATAGCCCTGTATAAAGCACAGTGCAAATAAACTGCAGTGTGTGTCCCACATGAAGGGTCAGGAACTTGCACTCCCCCTCTGTGATGGTGGAAGCTCATGGGCACACACCACAAACCATTCTGCTCCTGCTCACTAAGATTTTACTCAAATGGAGATGGAAGTTTAAGTTCTAGCACCAGCTACAGCCTGGCTGTTTGCTCTCTAGTCAGACCAACCCTTCCACTATCCAGAGCACTTGCAGTAGAATACCTGAATTCCTTTTTCCTGAAGTATTTGTTTTCTTATTTACCAGCTTTGTTGGAGCATGATTTGGGGTGGAAAATCCCAAGCATTCTCTGCTAAAAGTTTGTTGGAAAGGCTGCCAAGCAGGGAAGCTAAACCCACCCTGCCTCACCTGAAACCATCCCAGTCAATACCTGAACATGCAGAGAATGCAGCCCAGGAGAGCAAGCAAAGCCTTTCTCAAAACCATGACCTCCTGTGCCGTTGTTCTGGTATTTTAGTGAGATTTCCTGAACAAAGTAAACTCTGTAAATCACAATTTAGAAGGCAGGGTGAGCAGGGTGAAGGTCCAACACTCCCACTGGAGAACCAAAGCATTCCAGGGTAGTTTGGGGTTGACAGCAGGGGCAAGGGGCTGCAGGTGCAGCCCAATTCTGGCAGCTCAGAACACAAGTCACTTTATAAACCTTTGCTCCCACTCTGTCATCTGCACAATTTGTGCAAAAGCCTGAGTGATTTCCAGTACAGTGAAAGGATCCACATCACATCCCAGTTACTGCAACTGTTCTTTCTGCATAAATGGAAAGTGATCTGCAGACACATTTGCAACCTACAAGTGACTTGGTTTAGATTTATGAACCTGCCTTACCCCATTCCAAAGCATTATTGCATTTACAGGTATAAAGTTTTCAAGAGGACAAAGGCACAAAGTAAATTAATAGTACAAATATTTGTGCTATAAATGTGTATTTAATATTACAGTTTTAATACAGACTCAGCCACATCACAGTTAGCAAAGGTTTGGGTTTTTCCAAGTTATGCCTTCTGAGTTTTCACTCTTTACTCATGCTGGAAAACCTCCCATACCAAAATTATGGAGAACACAAAAAATATGTGAGTCTATCTGAAATCACTGTCACATCTATGGTCATAAAGAAATACACACTTAAAATGCATGTAGCCCAGCACTCAATATCCTCAATATTCTGATGACCAGCACACCTAACAGCACTATCTTGAGGCATATCAGGGAAGATGGAATAGGCATTAACAAGCATCAAAATCCCCACCCAACCAGGTCTTGAGACTACAAAATCTCAGGAGGAAAGTTTTCTCAGAAAATCTGCACAAACTTAGCACTGATGTGCTTGATACACCAGTCCCAACCCTCAGGCAGCAAGGCTGCATTTGGACACACACAGAAGAGGAGCAGAAACAGATGGGCAGGGAAGCTCTGGGAACAGCTCCTCCATCACTGAGATCACTCCTTTTCCTGCTCTCACAACTCATCTATGAAGCATCAGTTTACTCCCCACACCAACAAACACCTTCCTTGCAACCTCAAACTTGTCTTACAAGTACAGGACAGGAAAGGAGTCTCTGCTTAGTTACTCTGTTTTCTACACAGCAGCATAATCTATTTCCAGCTCTTAGTAACCATCATACCAAGAAAAAACATTATCTGTTCCACTTTTGAAATAGTTTTTATTTTTCTGTAGTCCACTGTGTAACAATAGAGTCATTTAACCTCTGCTTGGTCTGTCAGTCTGTACCCTACAGGCTTTGGGACTGAAATTCTACCAGGTAGTTTTGTTTTCTGGTTTTTATTCCAGTAAATCTGAGGATATCAACTGCTGTTGAAGAATATTATATTCTCATTCACAAGTGGACAAGAAGCATTTCATACTCATTATAGAACTTTCAATGTTGGTACACTTACATTCTTTATGGATGACATTATTGATTTTCCCTTTTTTTTATAGAAACAAAGACATTTATGTTACCATCACTTCATTTGTAAAAAAAGGCTATAAATGAGACACAAGTGAGATGCATTGCCTGGAAACTGCTAATATGAGAATCAAAACATGCTGAAATACCTGAATACAATTATTTAGCTATGATTGTAATTAGCTGCGTTTAAATCATAGTAATGAACTAATGGAGTAGTTCTCATGCAGAGGAAGTCAAAGGAGATCCATTACAGAGCTAATTAAACGACAGTCTTTAAGAAGAATAATGGTTTTTCTCCCTATTTGGTCACACAAAGTAGTGAACAGCGTGCTTGGAACATTTCTGCCAGCAAGGCTGGGAAGCACCACTCCCCTGTGCCTGTAAATCCACAATAAATTCTCCTTTAAGAGACCCTTTTACTTCAACAAGAGACAGGAAAACATTTTTTTCTATTTTAAATGTGGATAGAATAGAAATAGGAAAGGTATCATTATTATGAAGACAAAGCCCAAATGTCTGGGTCAGTCAGACAGGAGCCAGCCCTGCCCCTGCTCCTGAGGGGCTGCTCTTCCCCAGCCCCAGTGGCCCCTCACACCACTCTGCCAGCCTCAAGGAAAACTTCAGCAAAGAAAACAACCTCCACTTGGTCATAATTTAACCATATTAACTTTACTGAAGCCTATAATGAATTATTTTAGTAATGACTTGTAATTGACCCAACAGATAAAGATTTATGGAAGATTCAACAAGGGAAGTAGAAGCAAATATCTGAGCAAAATTCCATTGCCTTTTTTTTTTTTTTTTTTTTTTTTTTTTTTTTTTTTTTTTTTTTTTTTTAATGGGGGTGGGGGAAAGAAGAAGGAAAAAAAGGAAAAGATGCCTAGAAGGGAAACACAGCTCCTCACACGTTGGTTACAGCAAGGAGCAGAATGATGAATGGCTGTGCTGTGCTGAAAGGGCACATGACAAGAATATATTGTTCTCACCTGTGGACCTCTACTTTTCTCGGATTTTAATGAATCATAGTCCTTTCAGTTCACTTGCAAGTCTCAGCTCTTTACTCTCTGTACAAGACTAACATTTCTGTTCCCAGCATTCGTGGGACTGCTGTTGACTGAAGAATTTATGACTCAGTCCAGCTGACAGCATGCTGGAAACAGAAGAGATTTAGTCTGTCTTTCTCTACATTCCCAACAACATCTCATTTTTACTCAGGAAATATTCATCATTTTGTAAAATATTCCCCCTGTTCCTGTAGCATGGCCAAGGAGTCAAAGAATAAAGCTGTGCTACACATATAAAAACACACACTTACTGAGAGATTTTATTTAAAATTTTTATTATAACCATAGTCACAGCATGAAAAGTAAGTTCAGTGCACCATCACCAACACAAAAATCCAATTTCAGGGTGCAATAAACACTTTACATGTCTCTACTTTAAACTGAGTTTAACAGACACCTCTTTCTGCATCTGTCCAAGTCCTGACATCCAATGGGGATTGTTAATGTTTCACCATCCCACTGCACTTGATAAATAAGCAACTGTCAACCCAAAAAACTACCCAGAGGTGTTTAACCACCCTCCAAGGTTAATTAAAGACAAAGATTAAAGGGTGTAAAGCAGAAATTGGGGTTTTTTTAAGCTTTTCCTTAGTTTCTAGTAAAAGAAGATTTGATCCTACTGCATCTTAATCCAACAAAAACATCAAGTTTTTATTTTAAAACTCTTTGCAGAGGTGCACAGTCAATTCTGTGCTTTTCCCAGAAGCCAATCCTTCCTCCCAGGTAAATCCCTACATCCCAGTCAAAAAGCTGCAGCTTTGCAGCCACTTGAAGCATTTCAGGTTTGATATTTGTTGCTACCAGTGGCCATCATTTTCATCCCAGCAGGTAATGAAAATGCAGGTAAGACTGGTGTAAACCAAAGAGATTCTCTACACTCAGCTACCAATGGAAGAAAAGTAAATAATGGCACAGGAACAAGTATTAGTAACAAATTTTTGCCCATGACCACACAGTTAAACATCTGTAATGAAACCAAGCTTTCTGAATCCCAGTGCAAAGCCTTGTATTGATTAAAGTGGCTTCCTTCTTTCTATTTTGACTCGTGACTAAAATAGGACCTCTTAGGTTGATAATGGAAGGTCTAAGTACAATTTGCTGGTGGAAGCCTGGCATTTTCTACAATAAAACACTGTTTTTATCAGGTCAGAACTTCCTTAAAGCTAAAGGTTTAGGTTCTGATACTAGAAATTAGGCTTTAGGAAAAAAAAAAAAAAAAAAAAGAAAAACAGGTTGAAAAATATTAGTTTGAGAACAGACAGTACATCCAATTATCATGCAGGTGCTAACGTGCAACTTCAAGTAATTCTTAGAATGTAGTTTTTACTTTTTGAATACAAAATAGAGATTAAGTCACCAAATGAGTCATCTTTCCTCTCATCTGGAAACAACACAATCACTTAATTAAAAGTGTATGTGGTGGTGGGGGGTCTCTAACCATTACACTCATAGTTTTATGGGTTTATATTTTAAAGCTAAAGCCATTTGTTCAATTCTAAGTGAAGCTTTGGGGGCAGGGAGGTGGGGGATGCAACAGAAAGGCCAAGCTCTCAGTCATGGTGATGTTAAAATACTGGCATCACTTACAAAAGGAGATTTCCAAAAACCTTTAGACACACCTAGAATTACCCAGAGCCTAGGCTGCACTTTGCACTGGCAATGCCAGCTGATCCCTTACCCAAAGTCTGGACTTCAGTGCCTGCTCCTCATCTCATGGCAATAAATCCTCAGGGAACAACCTGCATGGAGCAGCTTTCACTCACAGGCCACTGACACAAAATGCATCTGCTCACACACTGGGGATTCTCAGGAGGTAACAGTGATCAGCATTGAGTAATTCTTCTAAATAAATACTGCTGTAATTTTCTGCTTTATTTTTTATACCCCAAAGGCCCTAACTCAACATTACAGAGGGTTACTGCTATGCTAACAGCCTTACATCTGACAGTAGAAAAACTGGACAAAAAATCCTAGAGCATAGGCAAGTGAAAGAAAATCTTTGGCTAAACATACCTGGGAAGAAAAAGAATAGAAATAATGGTGAAAAACCTTTTCTACAAAAGACTCAGCTCCTGCTTGCACTACAGTCATGGCCTAGTTTCCCATCAATCATCCTATAACTCATGTTTGACTTTCTCTTGAACCATAAATCCATAATGGCTCTTTGGTTCCAAAGCCCTGTAACAAAATCTGACAATCCTTCTTTCTGATTTTTCATTTTTAAATAATATTTACAAACACTTCTACCTACCTTAGCTTAAAAACTGATGGATTTTGAATTCAAACCATACCAATACCAAACCAAAATAATTCCACTCAAAGACTTTATATGTCAGTTCACACATTAAATGTATAATGTATTTTTATGCTGCTACTGACCCCTTAAATCAATAATCTGAATTTAAGTCGACTGGAATCACTGCTTTGTCTGTTTGATACTTCTGGCATCTGGAATAGCTTTAGCAATTGCAAAATAAACCACAGGGCAAAAACTATCAGAAGCAAGACCATGCTCAAGATGAATATATCACTTAAACACATTTAAAGGCAGGATCAGGTATCAGATTTTTTTCTTAAGTGAGATTTATCTCCCTTTTTCTTTCCAGCATATTTACAGCAGCACATAAGACTACATTGATTCAAATCAGACAGTCTGATTACTCCAAGACACTGTTTTTAATTCCTCTTACATAATTAAATTCCAAAAGCTGAAGTAGCATCATATATTCCATTTTCTATGTCCTAGCTTTTCTTAGCACTCCTATGCACTAAAAGGAAATGTGACACAACACTGCTTCCATTGAAAAATTTCTTAGAGAACGAGGAAACTCAAAATAACTGTGTTCTTAATTAATCTTAAAATAGGATAAAACCATAGAATTAAAAGTTACATTTTGAAAATACTGATCTCACTCTGAAATAAAGCTCATGTGATCACACAGCCACCTACAACAGCCATCATACTTTCAATTTATAAAATGCTTTTAAACACAGCAAAGTTTTTCCCATTCTGACCAACCAGCACCTTAATCTTGTACACCAACTCAATTCTTTCAGCAGCATAAGTCCCCTACAATGTCACTCAAATTTGCCTGTGCTGTAGTCAAACTACTGTCACCAGTAAAGGCAATGAAGCTGTCCATAGGAGCAATCCCAAAAAGCCTTGTCCACAGACATGAACTTACCCATGCAAGCCTTACTTTTCCTAATACAAAGCCATTCCAGACCAGTTTCAGAGATTTAATCACTGAAGCAACTGACTGCACTTTTAGTGCAGAACAGTGCTATTTAGGAGGAAAAAAAAAAAAAAAAAAGTTACATCTATCTGTCAATCTGGTATTTCAAGTGACATTTTTTTTCAGAACAGTCTCAAAAGGAATTATATATGCCTTTCTAGCATAACTTGGAAACACTTCTTTATACTTAACCTCATAAAACTCTTTTCATGTTACTAAACCTGAATAACTGCTCTGTTCTGAAACCACAGGGTTACAGCTCACTACAAAGCATTTCAGAAACAGAACGGTATGAACTTAAAAATATCCTGACCTTTGTATTCTGTTGAGTTGAAAAATTAGTGGTTTTCTTTTGGAGCCCTCCACATTACACAGTGTGTTGAAAGGGCCAGTGCTTTGGTCTGCTTTATCAAAAGGTGAGCAGTTCCTTATCTGTGACTGAAATCTCTCCTTTTATGAGTTCCACCAAAGCAAAGCCATGGCTCCCAAGCACATTCCCACCTCCAACACGTGCAAATGAAGGGTCATTTCTCTGCCATCCCCACGTGTGCATGACAAGGGGCTGTGTTTGTGTCCTTCTGGTGGTTTTTTCTATCAAGTGGAGAGGGAAGGACTGGGCCCAGGCAGCAGAGACCATCATCTCTTGTGTCACTGGTCTTGGCACATTCTGGTTCAGCTGGAACCTTCTGGGGAAAGCACTGAGCCTCCTGCAGGCAAAGATGGAACAGCAGGGCACGAATCTGGAGCTGGACACAACAAAAATCCTGAAAGGACCATCTAAATCCTTCCCAACAACCCTGTCATTAAGTGAAAATATTCTATTAGAGCTGAAGAAGAGCAGAGTTTTAAGGACAAGGACAGGGTTTATGGCACTTGTGGAAAGGCAGAAGGTTACTGACACAACTGCTGAAGAAAAAGATCCACTCAGCCAGGAATGAGTAGTGACAGGAGGACAATGCCTTGGTCTCAAAGAGCTATGGAAATAAGATTGCAAGGTATATTACTGGTTATGCCAGTGAAATTTCGTGTGACCTTTATGACATTTAAGTCCAAGTATTCAGTTCTCCTGATGGATTGCCAAAAAAGAGTAGGTTGAAAAGAGTAGAGGGTCACAGTGTAGATATGAAATCTGGGCTGCTGTTCTTCACTACTATAAACTGAAGGACGTTCAGGTATTTTCTGCCTTTCTTGGAAACACCACTGCAGTAAAGGATGGCTTGTTATGCTTGCTACAACTACTTAGATGTCTCAAAAAAAAAAAAAACAAAAAAAACAAACCACCCCACTAAACACGTTCCTTGAATATCAGAGGTTTAAAATCATGAATTCAAACAAATTTTTTAAAAAATCTGCTTTCAACAGTGACCCTGGGTGATACTTGCTATGCTGAGCTTGAGAGGGAGGCTTGTGTCATGGTGAAGCTTTGGTGAGGTGAGTGACAGTGCCACCCTTGCTAACCTGTGACAAAGAACAGAAAGGTTTCAAATTTGTTCCCAGCACAGGGCACAGCATGCCAGGATCTCACAGAGCACAGGACTGCCAGGATGGCACCACCCAGAGCCATCACCCCAGCCCCAGGTGAGCAGGGACACCAGGGCCAGCAGGGACTCCACACCTCTGTGTGGAGGGAAAACACACAGAGCCTTCCAAGCTGCAGCAGCTGCTTATGGATAGGCTGCACATTGTAAATTCCTTCACCCTGATGGAAATTCCTAATGCTGTGTGGCCCAGAGAAGGAACACGATCCCCTTTCAAAGGCCCTTCTTCAGAGTTTCCAGCTCTGGCTTTTTCCTACCATCTCTCCCTGCTTTCCTGAGCAGAGCTTTGCAGAGCTGCAGCACTCAGGGATGGGGTGGGGGTAAAAAGGGAAGGAGCTCTCCCAGAGCAATGCATTCCATACATTACTTGGATAATGGTGCTGTAGTTTGTGTTTGGCTTTAATTCCCTTCCGCCCCATTTAAAATATCAATTCTTAGCTATATTCCTGCCCAAAACTTGCAATGTTTCATTGTCAATTCCCTCAACTCCCATTTCTCTGAGCACCAAAGGAAAAAACCCTAACAGGCTGGGTTTAGTCACAGCTTCAGCATTTTGTGAATTCCTTCAGCTGCGTAATGCAAAACTGATATTTTATAAACAGCTTCAGAGAGGGTTCTCAGGTAGTAAAAACCACTGAGTGATTTTAGATTTCTTTCCGCCCTCCCACCACCATTTTTTTCTTGTTCTCTCTGTTAGGAGGGTCATTAGTCATTTAAAAGACCTCTTGGTCCATTATTACCCTTCAGACCCCATTTGTGCAGCAGAGATGATGCCAAGGTGCTGTAAAGAACAAAACCCCAGAACAGATGAGCAACACTGAGCACACCCTCAGAAGGAGGCCCCAGGTCTGTGTCCTACAAACCCTGTGCCTGATTTCAACTTGTTAAAGCTGATATTTTGAAAACTAAGATGCTGCTTCACTTAATCTCTATGTTCTGATTGTTAATATTTTTTTCCTTCTAAAACAATCTTCTTATGCCCAAAACAAGTTAGAGGATGTCATAGGAGTCCCTCTGAAGATTTATTAATAGGATTTGAAAATCTTGGGTGCTAAAAATTTATTCACTTTTGTGATCCCTGGTAAGCAGCAGCATCTTTGTCCTCCGTTCATAAATACAAAAGTTAGATTGCACTGAAAAGCTGTGTCTGATATGTTACAGAGGAATTGTATCAGAAATTATGTACTAACCAAACAACAAACCTAAATAACCCCAAACCTTCATCTGATCCACCACCACCACCTCAAAAGAGTAAACGCGTATTAAAAAATGCCAAAAAGTTGAAGCTTTCAAAACACCACTGCTCTAATAAAGGAGCTTTCTTACTTAGGTCTTTGGAAATATTAATTTTAAACCATGTCTGGTTAATATTTTCAAATGCCACAGGTGACACCTCTGCAGTGTTATTAATCTGACCCATATACTGAGATACAATAAAATCCAAGGATGTGTTTCCCTTCAGGTTAATTGCTGTTTACCACTAAATTGCTTTTGAGCTAAAAAAAGTGCTCAGAGGTTAAAAAGGCATTAGAAGGTCACACTTTGCCTTGAAGTTAAAAAGAAAACAAAAAATAACCCCCTAGTCATGATGCTATAAAATGTCCTCACTCCACCCCAGATACAGGACAGTTATCCCAGCCAGGCAGTGAGAAAATGGATATTTTCTGTTGGAAGGTGCAGCGTTGCACAAGGCATTTCACAGGGTTCAATCCTCAGCCTGTTCATGTCCCTCCCATCTGCTGGATCAGCCTGTCTGCTCCCTTCTCACAGGGAAGATGCTGAGGGTATTTGCAGCCACCACCACCCATTTGCTCCTTTTCTGACACTAAAAATCTCCAGCTCCGTGCTGACTTGCTAATCGCCAGAGGGCAATGGCAGGCAAAGGTTTTACACTCAAACCACAAAGAATTTCAGGCCACATTCAAACAACAAAGGGTCAGCCAGGTGCTGTCCCAAACAAGAAAACAATTTTCTGGTTCTGAACTTTACCTTCTGCTCTCAAGTCCTTCCCAGGGATATTGTTTCTTTTTGACTCATTAAAAAAACCACCAATGGAAGGCAGAGAAAAGAATACAAGCCAATAGAGCCATGTTAAAACAATGAGATTATTCTTATCAATACACAATAAATGTAAGCCAGGAAACCATAAATTCTTAATAAAAGTTTACAATGTACCCTCAAATTCTTTTACAAAGTCAGCAAGAAACATGTATTAATCTATAAAGACTTTTTTTTTTGCCTACAAAATATTTTTAAGGTAGGTAAAAAGTTTTCTGGCAGGTCCATTTGTTATTAGGAGAATGAACTTCCTGACAGTGAATATGAGTGAGCACATATGAGCTCAAAGCTGACAGAAGTAAACAAATATTCTCCATTTGCATCCAAAAGGAATTTAAAGTTCATTTGCACAGGGCAGACTGACCTTCAGCACTGACATTTTCAGCTGAGAGTTGTAATAAAGCCTGTGCACAGGTATAACTACGTGCACAGGTGTATTTCTATGAGTGTATTTCAGTCAGTGCAGTCCCTCCTGCTCTGTCCCTCTGTTGGCAGGACAGAATGAGAGAAATTCCAGAGGTGATGAGGTGTGAATGGCAGAGTGTCCTCTGACAGAGACCACGCTGCTCGCTGCTGTCAGAGAGCTCTCCCACATACACAGCTTCACTGCTGGATCCCAGCACTTGCATCAGTATCAAAAGGGAAAACTGAATTCTGTTCTTTTTAGTTTGATTTGCTCCCAGTTTTGCCTGAAGATAAAATATCGAAAGGGTGTAAATTCTTCTAAGTATGTAAACCCAAGAGTTTTGGAAGAGGAAGCAGATTACAGAGCAGGACAAATCACCCCATTCAGTTTAGGAAAGGGCATTCATGAGTTTGACTGTGGCTCCGGAGGGATGGAGCTGCCTGGGCCGTATTTGCTCAGGCTGCTGCTGGTGCCAGGAGGGGCTGGGGCTGAGCTCCCAGTCCAGCTCCACATGAAGTGCAAAGCAACCCACAGGAAACTCTCCTTGTGATCTCCTGCTCTTCAAAGCCTCTCGACTCTGTTTACTGGTTCAAAGTTTAATTATCCATCTCCTTGCCTTCCATCCGTGCACAGCAGGGAAGGCAAAACACTGTCAGGATGGCACTGAAATGTCACAGGCTGCTGCAGAACTCAGCACTGCCTGCTGGAGCCTCCTCCCTCTCACAGGACCACATTCCTCAGCTGCTCCAGGATTCTCTGGACCCTCCAGCCCAGGCACCAAGCTCCTCAGCTAAAATCCATCAAAACCAGAATGCCAATTGATTGTGGAACAACATTATGTCATGCCAAGGGGAGAAACCATCAGCTTAAAAGAGTTGCATTGGACTAGTAAATAAATTGTACACATGAATTCAGTGGTAGACAACAATACTCTGACAGCACAAATGTATTTTAGTGCATAAAAATGTATAAAACTTTTGGGGAAAAAAAAACCCAGTAGAGTTCTAAAAGATTTTTCAAGGTTTGTGAAAGTCGTGTGATTGAACTGAAGGCCACAGATGAGAAATGTGTTCAAATCTATGGAGAAATTAAAAAGTAGCAGTAAAATAATTAAATTTAGTAAAAGTTATAAAAGATATTTCTAGTATGAAAATGGTGAAGGTGAAAGAAGAAAGAAACCTACAGATTCAAACTCCATAAAATTAGTCCATGGAAATGTAATTACTACTTTGATGGCATCACCTCATAAAAAATGAAGAGCATGTCCCATATCTTATCAGCTGCTATTTTTAGGATCTTGATCAATCTGTAGACAATTACCCAGAGCAAAGATAATGATGACTCCAAACCAAGCCCATATTTATGTAGCAATAAACCCAAATTTCCAGGTCAAGACTGACAGAATTATTGCTGAGAGTTCATTAATTGTAAAACTGCACAAGGGACCCGAGGCTGCTACAGCTGCTTCTTTGCAGAGATGTTTCCCTCTCCTACACTCATCATCTGCCTTTGAGAAAAAACACTCCTAGACAACTACAGAAATAACTTGCAGAGCCAGGTGTGTAATAGCAGAGTCTAATTTAGTACTGAACCTCACTACTGAGAGGAAAGTAACTGCTGTCTAGTTGGTCTAGTCAAGAAAGGAAATGAAACCAATTAATTGCAGATCTCTCAGAGGTATTGATGCACCCTCTGGCATAACCAGATCCCACCTACAGAGCACTTAGGTACATCATCATTCATACAAAAACAGGGTTTTTTTCAAAAAACTACATGAAGTCTAACAACCAAGTCACCTATTCTGGGAGCTCAGTCAATTCTTTGCACAAATAACAAACATAAAATGAGTAGGGAAGGAAAATTGCCTGTGTACCTATCAAGTGACAGATCTAGAAAACCTCTTCTCCCCAAAAACTAGTAAGAGATTTTGGGACACCAAATAAGCTCAAAATGTGAGGGAAGTTCCTCAGCCTGCTGCTCCAAGGGGCTATGGATGAGCATCCCACAGAAGTGAAGAGATTGGTTCCCAAAGAGGAAAAGGGAACAAAGCCTTGGGTCAGATGCAGCAGAACTCCCTTGGCTTTTCTTCCAATTTCTCTTTCTGGTGGCTTCCCATGTTATGATTAGAGACTGTTCAAACATTTTACTTCAGGTTTTAATTTTAACAGAAGTGATTTCTTATTAGCCAGCATAGTTCCCATTAAACAAAAACATGTAAGAACCACAAGCCTCTTTTTAAAAAAGGTTTATCAACTACATAAGCTCTCAGGAGTAACTGAAAAAGAACCAAAATAGAGAAAACTCATAGTTTGGAATGCAAAGGGAAGCAAGCGGGAGTTTTACAAACTGATATCTCAGAAAGACTTTCTGAGCAGTTTTTCCTGAAAGAGCTCACCTGTGCTACTGCTCTGCTGTGCAAGAGCAGCTTGGTGTAGAAAAGGTCAAGAGGCAAGTTTGATGAGCATGCAAACACTGGAGGTAAAGCAGAAGGCAATTTGCCACCTCTCCAGGGCTGTAGATGTTCTAAATTCATAGCATACTTTGTCATCAATACAGACTGGAATAAAGACCAGACACCAGAGTGAGTCAGTGCAGAGAACATTCTTTCCTTACACATTTCTAATTTATAAACTAAACTTGGCACCTTAGAAAAAACTGCTACTGCCCAGGGAAAGCAGAAAAAGAGATGGAAAGATATTGTGAAGCATAACTTATGATTTCACTTAATCACCACTAAATTTACACTTGCCAGTGTCTGAGTACATTTACATATTTTTAAGTAACATGTTATAAAGATTAACTGCTTTGCAAAAGAACTGCCATTCAATGTCTGGCTACCTTCTCACTGCTTTTTTGGAAAGAGAGAAATATTTTACAGCACCACTTTATTTAGTCCAGCTCTCAAAATCTGCTATGGCAGTCCTACAATTTAAAACTTGCCAAGCTGAAACACAACCCTGGTATGATTTCAAGAAGTTTAAGAAATTGTGAAATTACAGAGCAGTTTTTAAAAAGAAACAAACTTTAAGCAGCAAAAATTCTCTAGAAAAATCCATCATCTCGATTAATAATTGAATAAACCTGCCAAACGCATTGGTACAACAGGAAAACATCAGGGTTATAAAGGGACCAACAGAAGTAACACTTGGGCACGGAACCAGCCACCTGCACTGTACACACATCACCAGCCTTAAATGCAATCCTAGGCTCCACTTCCTAGCAGGATATTTCTGTTTTGTTCCAGTATAAAACCACAGGCTTCTGCCAGCAGGAAGTTCAGAATCCTTCCCTAGGAATCCCACAGAAATCAGGGAGCCTCACAACCCACAGGCTGTGCCCACTCTCCCAGGCTCCTGGTTCATTACTGAAGAGCACATTGCCAAAGAACTGTTAATTTTTAAGGCTATTATTCCTCAGTTTCTTAGCAAATAAATCTTCCTAGAGTACCCAGCTGTGAAAACAAAAAATATATAAATACATCTGACGTATTAATGAAGTTTCTACAAGTGTCATTCCTCTCCCACTATCCCACCTACCAAAAAACAGAGAGGAAGATCTCTGTGATGGGACTCAGTGGTTTGGCACTTTTTTCCCCTTCTCCTTTTCCAGGCAGAAAACCCATCATGCCCATCTCACTTCTACCAATACTTCTTTCCAAATCTAGGGAGCAGTTTGGACAGGGCAGAGTGGCTGCTGGATTTTGCTTTCCTCAGCTGTAACTCTGAGCAGCCAACTCTGAGCACATCGACCTCCCCTCCTGCAGGAGACACAGCTCCAGGTTTATTTGGGAAGGCAGTGCTCGGTCACACCAACCCAAAACATCCCATGTACTTTTTGCTGGACTGGTTCATCTCTGACAGTGCAAACAGTGGAGGAAAGGTGAGGGGGAAGGCAGAGCTGGGCTCTGTGAGCCCCTGTGCTCAGCCCTCAGGCAGGACACAACACAGGGCACACCTCAGGCGTTCCGGGCTCTGCACTGACCCTAAAACTTGTCACAGATCCTGTTTCTCCAAGATCCTCTTCCAAAAACAACACCAGTCTCCCTATAAAACCGTGTGTGGTGCTTAACTCAGTCATTATAGGTGATGCCTTGAATTCCCACCCTTCATTTTGCAGCCTTTAACTCCAATTTGTTCAATGACTGTTCTGTACAGAAGAGCGCACTTTGAGGGGGAAAATACACAATAGATAAGAGGTTTATTTAATTATTTTCATTTCCAAGAAAACTCAGATAAAAGAAATAATTCAATAGATTTATACGTACTTTAAAACTTTAATATTAGCTTCTTTTCAATATTAGCCAATTTTCATTTATTTGTTCACGTTTCACATCAAGGCCCCTGAGCAACCTGTTCTAGTGAGTTTCACCCCTGTCCATTGCAAAGAGGTTGAACTAGAAAACCTTTAAAAGTGCCTTCCAACCCAAACCACTCCATGCTTCATATAATTTCATGTCTTTAAATCTTTTTTAAAGCTGCATGGAACTATGCTTTCATTAATCTTCAAGCATTTATTAAGACAATTAAATTTGGACTAAGAATATCTTGAATCAAGATTTCATCTCCACAGATAAATAGAAACATCTGTTTTCATTGTAATTAGTTCATTTAAAATGGACAGAATTTGTACTAAACTGTATTTCATATAAAAGTTGCCAAAAAACTCTGGTCTACAGACTTTTTGCTACCCTAAGTAAACCAGCAATTAAGCAAGTAAGCTGCTGTCTGCAACAACAAACAGCTGCAGTAGGTGTTTTATAAATAAAGTTGCCCAGGGAGGTGGCAGAGTTCCATCCTTGGAGATGCTCAGAATCCATTTGGACACAGCTTCAGGCAGGCAGGATTGGATCTCCCTGCCAGCCTCAGCTGGGCTCTGATTCTCAGCTGCTGGATTTCCTCACACGCCCTTTGCCTCCCCATTCTTCCAGATAACAATATCACTTTTGCCCCCTGCAAAAACACTGTGGAGGTGGAAAAAACACACGTTTCTTTTCCCTAATTTTATACTCAAAAATAGCAGTTTTGAAAAGTCAATTCTGACTTTCACTGTACTTGCAATCTGCAAACAAAGGGAAAATGAAGAGAACATTAAAAAAAAGCAGGAAGGACATAGAGCAGAGAAAACCAATTCCAGCTGCTAGGAAACATGATGTGCATCAGAAATTTGTGCTAGCACATGTCTCAGAGATGTGTTATTATCAAGAATTCCTCTTCTGTTCCTGCTGGAGAAGCTCCCTGGACTACCATGGCAATATATCCCTCAGAAAAGAGATTTTTTTTTTTTTAGTTAGTAGAGGCACACTGGATGTGCCCAAACAGGGTGTTTTATCCTTCTACACAGCACAGGCCACAGAAGAAATGCTCCAGTAGCACACTTGGAAAATACTTTGTCTTCTTTGCTTGCTCTTAGCATATTAAAGTAATAGAAGGCTGGCTAAAAGCAATATTCAATCTTCACTGGTCCTGCCACTGGTTTGATTAAAATGAAAACAATACAAAAAACCAAACAGAAACCCCAAAGCAACTCAGAACATCCTACAGTCAATAATTCCCTCCAGGGAGAATCAGGAATGGAGCTCAGAACCCTGGTCCTGTCTAACCCTGTCTGTCTCAAAAAGTCTCTGTGTATTCCAAAGTGAAGACTGCAGTCAACACCTTCACCACTGCAGCACATGGAAACCTTCTGGAAACTGGGAAAGAGAACAGGATCCTTGACCATGGAAAACACTTGGAACTGCAGCCACTGTTGAGTACAATGAACTCTATGAGTAACATGCAATTTTGTTGGTTAAATTCTCCTCACAGACACCTGTGCTACACTGCTTGAAGACAGATGTTGGCAAATCCACAACTCAAAGTCTGATCTCTATTTTCTCAATAGAAGAGTGAAGATAAGCACTGGGAAAGATCTTAAAGACTGTCAGGTCAGATAAAATTTGTCCTTTAATTTATTCTAGTAAGGGTCTTGACATGACTATGATTAAAAAAAAAAATCACTTATTTAGTTTATTTCAAAAGTTTGGCCCTTCAACTTGATTTCAGAATCCATGAGCCAAGAAACTGTTACTTCATTTCAGGAGGATTTAGGTACAAACCTTTCTTAAACTGCCTTTTAAAGGGAGTATATCTCAGCAGAGGAAATTCTGTAACTGAATTCTCAACTGAAGGATACACACACTTCAGGAGGCAAAAACTGAGTGCTGAATGCTGGGCTGGACAACTCGGGCTCCAGAGTCTTGGGAAGCAAAAGAGAATAAATGGAAAAAGAACACAACTCTCTACACCTTTCAACGCTGTGCTCTTATGAGGAGTTTGGGTTTTTTCACAATAACATATGTGGGTTCTTTCTTCTTTATTCCCTACAAGTTACCTTAAGCATCACTGCCTTTTTTGTTTGCTACAGCATGAGCGTGGAACACAGTGATTACAGATCATTTCTTTTTTGCATTAGTAGCAAGAAAGATGTCAGGAATCTTTCACTGGAAGATATTTTTCACTTCCTACTCTGTACATTTGCTTGCTATGAAATTTTTGGGAGGAAATCCGAGCATTACCACATCCGGGGATGCATATGTATCTGATGTTGTTTAGAAGAATGCAGCATTCATCTCCTGCCAGAGCTAAAGATCTCATGGCATACTTAAGGGAAACATCAAATTGCATTTAAAAAATGGCTGTAACATACAGCGAGAGTTTATTCCTCAAAATTATACCCTTGTTATGCCAGAAATAGTCTTCTCCTCTAACTACCCTTGCTTGGTGACTGAGAATCCAGGGAACGACTGCTCAATATTTGCAGCCCTTTCTGTCCGTGTGGGTTCTGATCACAGGGAGCTGGTTCCCTGCCTGACCACCTGGAACAGGGGCTGCAAACAAACCAATGTGTCCCAGATGCACAGAGATGCAAAGCTCTGATTAAAGCACTGACAGGATGACTGGCTCCTGGCACTCTTGAAAAGAGCAACATGACAATTCCACAGCCAAACTCTCCCAACTGAGCCCTGAGGGGAGCTCCATGCATCCCAAAATACCACTGCTAAAATAAGCAGAGAGATTATTTCACAGGAGTCATCTTTGTCCTGTCCAGAGCATCTCTAACAGTTCCAAGAGCACATTTAAGAACTCACAGTGCAACAGGCACAACGATGGAAGAACAGGAGGCCAGTAACAGCACTTTGGGGGTGCACTGCACATACCCTCATCATTCCCTCAGACACTGATGCCAAATACCCAAACAGTCATTTATGAAAATCAATAATTTAGTTTCTTCCTAAACCCAGCTGCATTATTTATCCTCCTTCATTTGTGCAACTCAAGATTCACCATTCCCACATTTCCTACAATAATGCAACCAACAGGGGTGCAAATTCTGCAGGGAGTAATTCATATCCAACAGCATATCCAAAGTAGCAGTTTCAAATCCTTCAGGATGTTTCCCTGCACTCACTATAGATGTTTCTAACAGCACTAATCAGTGCTAATGCCTGAGCACTGCTCACAGCAACGAGAGTATTGCTTTATTTTCTCAATGAAGACTTCACATAACCAGTGAAATAACCAGAGCACAAAGTTAGAAACAGCACAACTGGTCATGGATTACAGCACCCAGTAACAAACTTTGTGTTTTTATGTTATACAGCACTGGGGGAAAAAAGAGTTNTTCCTTATCTGAAAACTGCAAATTATAAAAAAAAAAAAAAAAAAACAAAAAAAAAAACAAAAAATCTGTCTCCTTCCTCACAATAAACAAAACCCCTTTACAAAATCCTGAGTTGCACAATGATTACACAAACTGAGGAATCATTTTATCAAAAGCAGAACAACGAAATCCTCAAAGAATCCTCTTTTGTAGGAAAACAAACACGGAGATTCCAAATTTTTTTGCATACCCTTCACAAGCTGTTTATACTTGAGCCAACACTGACCAAAGCAATGCTCAGCACAAGCAAGGGAGGCTGCATCCACAGGATCTGTGCCCTCCCATTGTCCCACCATGGATTTCCAAGGGCACAGCTCCCTTCCACACCTGGTGCCTACTGGCAGACACACCTGACACCAGCTGCCCACACTGTGAGATTGCACATCTTTTAAACAGACCTGGGAACAAGAGCAGCCCAGCAGACCCAGTGGTGGAGCCATCGATCTCACAGTTGAGTCATGGCAGGAGACCTCCTCCAATTTCCAGCATCAGGGAAAAGAGCAGAGATGCATTAAGCAGAAACAAAAAATAAAAATCAAGAGACTTTTGCTGAACCACCATCTTTTCCTCCTAGAGTTGAAGAACACTCAAATCACCCATTTTTTTAAAAAAGCCATTATTTTAATAAACCACAGATTTTGGAGTGCCCCACTCCTATTCACCTTTCATTGAATTCTGCCAAAAATTATTTTATGCAAGTAAAATGCAATACCCACATTAGTTAATAAAGGATTAAGATACTGTCTCTGCTT
>VZTR01027113.1:109841-163628 GCA_013400775.1 Chaetops frenatus | reverse complement strand
GATATTTTTTTTTTTTTTTTTTTTTTTTTTTTTAATGTTTTTTTCAATGTTTTTTTCACTGGGCAGTGAAGAACTAGCCAGTCCACTAGCATAGATTTGAGGTTGGAGTTTGTGGGGGTTTCTTTGGTTAGGCTTTTTGGTGGGGTTTTGTTTGTTCATTTCAACAGGATTAAATGCACTTTGAGCAAGATTTCCATGTATTTGTAATACTGAATTTCAACATCACTTGATTTACAAGCTTCAGGCTCCAATGAGTCTTAATAATTGTCCTTTTTGTGGTACAGCTGAATTGTTGGAGGACTTAAGTGCCCTGCTCACATTCCATTGGGATATGTCTGACATTCAGCATCAGTACAGATAAAACTCAGGCACTAATGTGTTTCACAGATACTCTCTCATATCACTTGGTGCTGTCACCTCACAAAAACAGAAGTATAAATAAACTGTCCACTCTTCCCAAAGCCAAAAATCAGTCCAGCACAGAGCTAAAAGAGAAATGGTGTTTGCACGTGAACTTCAAAATAAAAGGGGGTGGAAAAAAAAGGGAAACTATATTCTAAAATTATCCCACATCTCACAGATCTTTCTACTTCTTCTAAGCTTGCTCTTTCCAGAAAATTCATTAATTTAACAAATTATTTTCATCATATGCAGCAGTTTTTATATGTAGATTACACATATTCATTCTTGTGAAGCAACCCAGAAGACTTATGAAGCAACTCAGCAGGAATGTGCATCAGAATAGCAGTTTATATGCAAATATCTCAACTGGAAAGACATAAATTGTCTTTAGAAAGTGAAAGAGTAGAAAATATTTTCTTCAGGGATCACCCCTGCATGTCAAAAGTCCTAATTAACAGCTGGGCGCAGACACCAGAATACCACAGAATAACACAATTTAAATTAAATAACAGTTGTGAAAGAAAAAGAATGTAGTTTTTTCAATATTAGATTCATATTTGGCTTCCACAAAGTCTTTGCATGCTTTCACACATAAAACTGGAGCAGGTATCTGGGACTCCATCCTGTGTGCTGCAGAGCTCAACTCGAGGGGACCTTTCCATTTTCAAAAAAACTTGGCAAGCATGAAGCTAAAATATGCTTATTTGATAAGAGGTACTATCCACTGAGGAATTCACATGTGTGAAATACAGACTGGAGCTGGCAGAACCACAATATGCACTGATGAACCTCCTGCCAAATTTTATTTACCAAGAGCACTGCTTGTTAGATTGCCTTGGCAATAACATTTGGCTAAATGGGATTCTGACATTAGGGCCAAATTTGACAGCCATTAAATTGCACAACAAATCAGCTAATAGAAATCAGATAGGATTAGATTTATCCCAGAGACACTTTTACAAACATTTGATTTCAGTTAGTGATATGTTGGTTTACTCCAGTTAGACACAAATCTCATACCATTTACATAAATTTTCTTCTGAAAAAACAGATCTGTCTTTTAAGCACTGAAGTTGAAAAGATGCCTTCAACAAGTGGGAGATTTTTTTGGCACAGGTCTCTGCTGAAAAACACACTGGTAAAATTTTCTACTGACTAATTAGTGGCATGTCCTATTTGCCTATTGATTTATGGCTTCTGATTAGGCTGGCTGGGGAATGCATTACAAAACAGCATCCTCTCTGAAGTTGTTTTATTTTGGGCAGGCCTGCTACTCATTTTCAGTTACAGAAGGCCTCTTAAATAGAACGTAAAATGAAGGCTGTCATAAGGATAAATTTGTGTACAATTGAGTTCTATTACATGCTTTGATTACACAAATGGAGGTCTTACCCCACCATTTTCCCCTGCTCAACTCAGACTGCCTATTTTATGCTCCTTATGTGGTTATTATTGCAACCACTGAAATTAAAACAAGACTGCCTTACATTCAGGGTAGTATTTTTGGGATCTTCTTTTCTTCACACACAAACCCATCCTCCTTTCTTTGATAAGTAATCTTTGCAAAATGGCACCACCTGGGCATTTCCTGCTTCCCCAGGCCTTCCTGTCCACTTTTGCAATTAAATCAGAGTTCCCAGAGATTCCCCTTAAATTCTGGTTATTCTAGTGAGCTCTTGGTTATCAGGTCTTGGGATGAACAAGACAAATCTTAGAAGAGTTCAAAGCTAGGAGAGTTTACACAAACTTGCCATTAGCACAACAAGCCAGGAGCATCAGGCATCAAGTGCCACTGAGTATGTTAATATCTGCAAGCAAACTTCTCCCAGTACTAATCATAAAGCCAAATGAGAAGCACGGAAACATTTAAAAAAGGAAAAAGCATCCTCTGAGTGTATAATCCTACTGAGGTTTCCAGGCCACAGAATGCAGGATAACAGCATTCCTCCCATACCAACCCCTTGCTTGAAGAAATCAGGCCTGGAATCAGTTTCTGAAACTCATTTAGCAGACCTGTTTTTCCCAAAGTTGAGAGAATAGACTAAAATTCAAAGAAATCTGAACATCTGAAAAACAATGGATGCTCGTAATTAATCAATCACTCCCCCAAAAAAGTTTTAACATCTCCCTTTTTCAGAAGTAATTTTTAAGCTTTTGTAAATGTTAAAATATGATAATTTCAAGTGCACAATACTAAAGGAACTTAGAAGTGATTAACTGCTAAAGAGTTCACAGAAGTTTAGGTGGAAAAGAATTAATGTGCACAAATAAAAAAATTAATGTGTATCTCAAAAATTTCAATTCTGGAACATTACATTTTGCCCAAATCAGTGCAATATGATGTTGTCAGTCACAGAGGAAAAGCAGGGTGGCTACCCATATACAGGGGAAGATACATTGTAAAACATTATGTCAGAAGAAAATTTTAAAAAGGACTTAAATATCTTGAAATGAAATTCTGTTTGAACATAAACAAAACCTGTGTATTTTGAGAGCCTCCAAAATCCCTATGAACCAAAAAATTAAAATACGAGTACATGTAGATGAGAAAAACCTCCAAGAAGCAACACAGTTTGAAAGCAAACAACTCTGCAAATAGCACAGAGCTGATAGGAATGTCAAAACATGGGCAAGTGGCGATACTGAAGTGTCTATCAACATTCCTTCCTGGAGCAAGAAATGTTGGGGAAATAAAGCCCATTTCACAGGCTACGTTTTGCCAAATCTGACACAAGCGGTCTCTCAGTGCTTGTCCATCCATTCAGAGCAGTCATTTCTAGAACTATCTGTAATCTGAGCTGCACTGTTCTCCACATCTCTACATATTCTCCGCTGAAAAAAGAAAATTTAAACAATGAGAAGCAGCTTGTGATGTTTGGGAAGAGTTCATGATGTGCAGGGCCCGGGGCTGTAATTGTGTGCACTCCAGGAAGGCTGCAGGCCATGCTTCACTGCAGATGTAATTCATGCAACACTGCATGCTGGAGCTGCAGATGCACAGACCAACAAATTTACACATTTGGGGTTAAAGCCTGTAAATGAACAAAGGATTGGTGGCCACGAGCCTCTCCTGATAACTCTGTATTTAATACTGCCTGCTACTGAGAGGCTACAAACTCACCTCAGAACGAGCTTTATTCTGGCTGATGGATGAGAGATTTGTTAAATGTGATTTATCTCAAAGTGACATAAACCATGTTTGTTCCTACACAGTCATCTAGATACTGCTCTTTTTAATCCAGACTGTTCTTAGATGAAGGTTTTGCTTCACCTCATCTTAGGGCTGATCCTTCCATGAAGCTTAGCTACCAGCATTTGCACTTTCATGCATCTGTAAGTATCTCCATTTTTTTCCCAGATAAAATACAGTTTAAAGCTTTAGAGAACAGAAAAACCTGATTTTTTTAAAATATTAATTCAAATAGACAGTATGTCAAGATTTTTTCTAAACATTTTTGAATTTCCCTATGACTTCATACCTGAAAATGTAGTTTACTCCTTTGGCAAGAATTGCTGCAAGCAGTGACTGAGAATTGCTACAGCAGTGCTGCTCTTATTTCTTTTTTTTTTTTGCTGTCCTCTCTCCTTACACCTGGGAGCCACTCTCCCTGCACCATGCTCAGTAACTCTCACAGATGGAGCCAAAATCTCAGGGAACTGCATCCTTTGGCACGAGCTGATCAGTCATCAAATAAACCTGCAGGAAATCTTCCTCCTGCTGCTCAAAGAATGACCCAAAATTTCAAGGATCTAATCTCTACTCTTCCTTTCTACAGCGCCCAGATTTCCATCTGTGCTGTGCACAGCCTGACTCCACAAGTGTTCCACACACAAATCAACCAGAGCTGTGTTCTTGAGGGAGTTTTATTTACATCACCAGGTGTCAAACTCCCTGGAAGAAGAGGTTGTGTAACCACGTGAACCCACAGGCCCATGTATTTTCCTGGAAATGTGAAAAACATTTGCCAGTGGATGCTGTTTTGTTGAAGAGATTGTGATGCAAGAGAAAAGAAATGAGAGAAAGATATTCACTGTAACTTGTCAAATCACAGGGAACATATGGACCTGTGGGCACAGAGCCAAGGCTGGAGCCACTTGGGCCACCACCTCCAAAGCTTTAAGGTGGCAAGGCCAGCAAGGAGAAACCTACACACCCAAAGCCAGAGGAAATTCTCCACAAAGAGCCCAAATGAAGAGCTAATTCCAATCTGGGGCTAACTTCCCCATGGGTTTAGCATAAAACATTTTATTCTTACACAGTCATTGCTAAACACTGATTTTCTGTAAAATGGAATCATTTTAACTAACATGACAAAAACACTGAAATTCATTTTTCTTCCTCAATCCCTGTGCTAATGACACATTTATCCCAAATAGGAATTAACCACCCTGTTCTTTTGGACTGGCTTTACAAAACCAGACAGTCACATCACACCTCACCAGATCTGAGCTTTCCCAGTGCCCCATCACTGATGACATCCAAAATGGTGCCTCTCACCACAGCATCTGTGAATACCTTAAATATATCACTAGCAGATCCCAAGAAAGGTGTAATATCTGCAAAAGCAGATGGTGTAATAAGCCTGGCCAGTTGGATAAAAGCCCAGGTTTTCATACCTTAAAATCAATTGAAAGCTTGAGCAAAATGAATCCAACAGCTCTCTGAATGTGTCCAGATTTGCACTTCAGCATAGTTTTTGCATGAGAAACCTCTCTTTCAAGAGTCTGGAACAGTGCTTACCAAGATAAATGGAGAAAGCATGCTGCCATGTAATGAAAGTAAAAGCAGAATATAGAATACAAACTGATGACTGGTATATAGCACATAAAAATAATGGGAAATTGAAAAGAGAGAGACAATGAGGCAAACAGCTTCAAATGATCAAATATTCCCCCAAAATGTCCCAGTTATATCCATGGCAGACAGCATTCATCAAAGAAACTCTCCCATAGTGTGCTGTTTGTCCTCCTACAACCTGAAATTTGGATTTGTATATTTTCTTCCACCACTTCACACTCAAAAGCCTCAAAGGAGCATCCAAAGTAAACAGAGACCACATGAGAAAAACCCTTGTGACCCTAAATGTTCTAATGGACTTTAATGTTCACCTTTTGAGCTGTAAGCCTACAGCAGGGGCCCTTAGGGTATATCAGTGCACCAATTTTTCCAGCAGGAAGAGCTTCTCAAAAGTATAAAAGAACTTAACACAGAAACTGGATTTTTTTAATGATTTTCCTTAACATTTGCAGTGGGACTGCTATCTAGTTAGCTATTTCAACAAAAGCACCTGCTTGCTTGAGAAAAAAGGCACTCTGAGATGTGTTGATGTACAGAGATTAAACCAACGAGGACTTCTTTAAATCCTTGATTTCTTCAGAAATTAATTAATTGTTCCACTTGATCATAAAGAGAAAAATGTACATCTTGTATACGAAAATATTTCTACAGATCAGATACAGGAACAGAAATCTGTAGCACCCAGAGGCAAACATTTAACATGTAACAGTCAGATGGAGAGGTACAATATAATTAAATGTTCAACATTACAACTCACTGACAACACTTATTTACCTACACTGTCATCATAGCTCAAACCAAGCCCATGCCCTGAGGCTTCCCTTGCTCATCTGGGAGACAAGTGAGATCTTTTTCCACCTCTGTGNTAAACTCTTATTAGTTCTTCTTAATTACTATAGGTTAGCCAGAACAGGTGGCAGGTAAGAGGGAATACAAATCTCTGCTTTGAGACCACACGAGTGACAATGTGGTTTTCCATCAGAGTGATTTTACTCCCCAGAGAGAATGGGCATTGATTCTGAATTAATTCTTTCTGCTTGCAAAATAGAACTGGGCTTTTCACTTTCTTTCTGTAACTGAAGACACATCTAGCTCAAGGGACATGTAGCATTTTTTGGGCAAATCTCTCAGGTCTTACAAACTGGTGCTGTACTGGTCTCTGCCTGTGGGCCACAGCTCCCCTGGCATGATCAGTAAAACATCAAGGAGCTGCAGCAGCTTTGGGTTTAGTGAAGGTGAATTGGAGAGCTTGGAATATCCAGAAATTGAAATAAATGTGCTTAAACGGCACCTCAGGGTCTCAGGCACCATAAAACTACAAAGCCTTCAGCCACTGCATGGTGTCTCTTGGGAGATAATATTTCCTACACAAGGCTAGATTTATTCTGATTTTTTATCTCTTGAAATCCTCTATCAGAGCTTTCAAAAAGTCAGCCTGAAACATGTATTCTCTTCTGCACAGAAAGATGTCCTCTGAATTCCATTCCCATATTTTGATACTCCCTTCAGTTATCAAATGCTTCAAACATTTGCAAGCTCAAACCTTGATGTTTTTAAATAGCACAATTTTATCCATCCCAAGTAAAAACCACTTGAGCAAAAAGATCACTGCTTGGTTTTGCAGCTAGCATTTCTTTATAACATCATTTAAATTTAGATTTCAGTGCAGATTCAGTGCAGTATTCTTAAATTTCTGAAACTTAAGGAACCATAAAAATGTATAATAAGAAGAAAAATACATGTTGTGCTCAACAAAAATACTTTGAAAATTGGATATTTGAAAGATACAAAATTAAATTAGCTGATGGCCTCAATGCTCTGAAGAAAAAGCAAAAGACTTCTTGGCCTGCTTGCAAAAAAAAAAAAAAGGAGATAGAGAGCCCTGCAGTCTGTTTTTTGAACCATTTTGATGTATGTTCACATAGTTTACAAACCCAAATAACAAAAAAGCCCACATTATTTGGTTCACACAAATTATTTCCTAACAAAAACAACCAAAAAGGATGACATAGTACATTACGAATCTTTGAGCTAATTTAAAATTTAAAACAGGAAGCAAATCCTCAGCTCTGGTCAGACCCTCTCACAATGGCTCTGGCCCTTCCTTTCTGTGTTTAATTCCTCTCTCCATTTCATTTGTCCTTTGGTATCCTTTGCCTTTCCTGGCCTCCTCACCAACCTCCCTCCAGACTCCACTATTAATAATTTTGTGCCTGCACTCCCTGCCTCTGCCCTGTGCCTGCCACTCAGGGTACCACTGGATATTTACACCAACCTCCTAGTGACCACCTTGTAAAACAGCCCCAAGTCAGGCTCTAGGGCCAAAGTGTTTAACCTACAAATTCTTCATTTTATAATAACATGTATTAAATATTTCTTTAAAATTCTTCTTCCCAAAGGCAATTTTTTCTTTCAGTCAAACCAATTTTATTTGGGATTTTAACCTACTGTTGAAATTATTCTAACATTTCTATCAATCTATCTAAATAACAATATCTGAACCTATCTAAATAATATCTGTATTTTTAAATTAAAGAAGCATCACTTCTAAAGCAATATCTATCATATTTTTGATCAAATTCATTCAGAAACTCATCACAAAGAAAATAAACCTACATATTCCAAATATTTTCCTTCCTTTTAAATCACTGGAAATATTTAAAATATAACTTTCTGACAGAACCTTACTTCACTGTTAACTTCAGAATTGGGATATTCTGTTCACAGAAGAAATGTCCTACATTGTATAAATCACACAAACCCTGCCATAATGTCATTATCTCTCTTGAGTACCAAAGCCCATTGTTAGAAGCTTTTAGCACCTTTCATTCATTCTTGGAGCATTAATTGATATTTCAGATGTAGAAAGCTTATGATCCTTTCAAATCAAAAATAAGAGTTTGTAACTGTGTGGGTACTTTTTCCTTGAAACAACAAAGTATAACCATTCTATCTCTACAATAGATTTAATTTTCTGCTGGTCCCCTCTCAAGGCACTGAATTGCCACATTTTCAAGATATTGGTTTTCAAGAGTCCTTCCCTCTCTACCCCAACCTCTGCATCAAGTGCAGGCAGCAGTTCCAGGAAATATAATTACTGAACAGCTTTGTATATTTTGTAACTTGAACTGGAAAGCTCTATTCTTCTAAGTTCCCCCTAATCAATCTTTAGCACAAGAAAACCTTCTAATTGGAGCCAAAAAAGGGGGGCCTTATTAAAAGACCACACAACAGAAAGGAAAGAGGACATAAGTTTTGGGTTTGTTTATTTTAAATAAACTGCAGGAATTCGTAATCCCTTCAAGGAGATTCAAAGCAGTTTGGTAAACTTATGCCACTTCTCTGCTAGTCAGTATTTCTGTCATCATTTACCAGTTGCTTTAACTTAAAAAGATAGTCCATACTTTGTTCCTCAAGCAACAGGCACACATGGATAAGAGAATAAACTGAAGACAACATAACTGTCTTCCTAGCAACGTGACACCAAAAGACATAAAACTTCAGCTTAAATATATTAATTTTTTTGCTAAGAAAGGATTCACCATTTGGTCCAACCAGTACAGACCATTATAAAGGTACAGGTCTGTGACACTTCACAGAGGCAGCTGCAGGCACTCAGTGTTTGTCCCTATTTATACAACTCCACTGCAGGAGTTGTGCAATCACTGCAATGCTCAGGTCAACAAAAATGCAGTGCTTACACCAGAAGTGACTCAAATTCAAACCTGCCTCCTGAAAATTACCAACTTGAAATTTTTCCTTGGTCTTAGCCCATAGAAATGCAGAAATTGCTGAAATTCTGCAGAATTTCAGCAGCGAGAAGAAACAAGACTCCCTAACATCAGAAGGGGAGCTGTGAAGGTTTCACACCTGCAAGCACCTCAGTGACTTTGAAACCCCATGAATATCCAAACACGTTTCTCCCACAACGTTAAAGTTGTATTTACGGTCCAGCTCTTCAGGAACACATGCTGCCATCTTCCCTTTCCAGCTCTTTTCACAATTTAACCCTCCCTATGTAGGAAGCTATGGAAGCACCACTCTCCAGCAGCTCTGAAGCCACCAAATCACCCTGCTGGGCATCCTGTGCTCAAGGTTCCCCGTGCTGCAGCCACCTCTCGCCATGGTCAGTGCTGAGGATAAGCCCGTGGCTGGAGGGTCACTGTAACTGTTAGAGAACCCATGGATCGTTAGTACTTGGTCATTTTTGGCACAGTTGACAGCTGATGCTCAGTTTTCCACGTCCCGGCAAAGGGCGGTGTTTGTAGCCCTTCGGGTATGTGACAACAAGATGGCAGCCTTCCAGATGGTTCTACGTGACGCCATTAAAATAACATGTAAATGAGGCATCAACAACGCACCAACGACGGACAGAATAGCTGAACTGACCAATCAGAGCCTGGCCCTGTATGCAAATGAAGGGATCAAGTAACCAACCAATAGGGATCGACTAAGAACCGTATAAAAGGCGTGCTGGAGCGTGGCTCCGGGCCTTTTCTCCGTCCCTGCCCGCCAGAGAGGGGAGACCCAGCTCCGGAACAGCGACAGCGGCCGGCACCGGCCTCGCTCTGCCTCGTCGTGAGGCACTACAGCGAGGGTGCCACCGGGAGCCCCCGCCTCAGGCTGTTATTAATAAAAGCCAGCTGAAATCACTCAGTCGGGAGCCTGTCTCCCTTCCTAGCAGCCAGGCAAACACATCCACTGCCTCTGGACACCTCTCCCTCACACCCGCAACCCCAAACACCTCTCCACGCTTTGTTGTTCCACAGTAAGTTAAAGTTCAATGAACATTACAAAGTCAAAGAGGCTTCGAGGTTTTCCACCCCCGTGTCAGCCATGGGAGGAGCAGCTCCTCGAGGTGTGGCATCAAGTCACTGCACGGTACAAATCAAACCTGCCATGCCCAGAGTTTGTTCTGCTTTGTCTCTCCCTGTCTCAAGTTATTCTCTAACTTGCTAAAGCCTAATCACAACTGACTTTTGACACCAGTGCTTTCCAGGCTTCTCACTTCTGAGAGTGCAGCAGTCCTTCCAAAAGGTAAAAGATCTTGAATCTATACAGAAAAAAAAAAAAAAAAAAAAAAAAAAAGGCTTGAAGAACCTTCTATTTGATACATTCCAAAGAGCAACATTTGGACATAATATGGTACAGTCTTTTAAAACTGCATTTGGACAAAGTACTCAGTGACATGATACAGATTTTTTTTTAAATAGGCAATATGTTAGATCCCAGAACACTTCATTTTCTTTGATGTTCCCAGAGAAAAAGGAAAAGTTGTTAATTCTACAGCAGCGTTAAAAGAAAAAATACAACTCTGGTGTTTTGTCTCAGATGACCATAATTAGAATGCTTTTGAACAGAAAAGATTGTGAGTTAAAAACTTCTCTGAAGCAAAAGAACACTGAAAAGGGATTAAAGTGCTTCAGCTGTTCTCCAAATTTCAGGTACTGTGTTCATTTCTCTGCAAGCCACTGCTAACATTCTCCAGCAGCTACAGCTCTGCTTTGGAGAATCTCACACTGATGATGTGTTGACTGACAACCAAATAAAGCTGATGATTCTGTAGATGAAGCAATCAAATTGTTACAAACTAACAGGCTGGTTGATTAGACCAACAGCTCAGTCCTTGTTCGTCTCTTTCACTCTGCAATGCCGCCTTGGGAAAATACCGGTTCACCCTGGAACAGCTGTTTTCACATAAATATCAGTTCGCGAATTCTCTGGACATTGCTCCAAAAAACCAAATCTTTTTTGTATGATTACAGATGAGAGTTCTTCAAAGTCTGCAGAAGAGTCTGAGGCGTCTCAAATGTGCAAAATATCACCCAGAAAAACAAAGAGAGCTGATTATGAGGTCAGAAAATCTTACCTGACAGGATCATGATCGTATTTTAAAACAGATTCCAGCCAGAACCAGAGGTTCAATTTATAGAAAAATGACATTTTTCTCTATGCTGTGAGTCGATGCAAATGCATGTTATACACTTGTGCCCTGTTCTAATTCCACTGCAGGGACCCTGGCATATTCCTTCTCCTTGGAGTGTCCCTTGCAGGGGCAAATCCAGGTTTCACAACAGGAACTCACTGCTCCCTCCTGCCATACCAGTCCCTGTGTTCTGTAGTGGTTTCAGCTGATATATTTACCATTTCATCTAATGCTCTTTCCAAATTTTCATACTTGAAAATGCAATTTAGAATAAATGGTGTTCTTTAGGTGGGGGGAAGGGAGTGTTTGTGTGGAACTATTCTCCTGTAATATCTGCTTACAGATCCAGATACATCATAAAAGCTGCTGGAGAACAGTAGCATTAATAAAAGGCTGGTTTCCATGGAGAACAAAAAAGGCCAAATCATAATTTACCGAAAAGAGTTCAACTCCATCAGTCAAGACTGATGCACACTTTGGAAAATAATTTAAAAATGGCACCTATGCCAGTTGCTTACATGGCTTATGACCTGTGACTTGAAGGCAACATCTCAGGTAAAAGCTCTCATGGAAATAACATTTTTATTGCAAATGAGAAGTTGATGGGAAGATAAAGCAGGTGAAAGAGAGCTACAGGAAAGAGCTGCATGTCATGCACTCGTGGGGTGAGGTGTGCACAGAGAATTTAATTTCTGTAATTAAATGTCAGGCTACATAAAGCAAGAGTATAATTAGTTCAGCATAATTTAGTGCCATTCAGATGGAACTGGAGCCTTGTGTACTCACCAAACAATTTGTACTAAAACAACACAAGCTGTTCAAACAAATTGACATTTTTAATTCCTACTCGTAACAGACCTTTATTACCAGTTTCTGAGAGAAGATGTTTATTACGAATACAACAACTTTCAAAATACTTTGGAAGGAAGAGACTAGAAAATGCCAAAGCCAAATGCCAATCTATCACAAAATGATCAAGTCAAGATAATACTGCAATAGTGTGCATTCTCATATTAAGATCTCCTAAAGAGAGGTAACACTACAGGGGAAAAAAGGCAAATAAAATCCTGAATTGAGAAATTAATAATCTAATCAGGTTACCCAAAACCCTCTGCACTGTGAAGAAATCTGGGCACTTAAAAGGAGAAAATATGAGGGAAATCTGCTGGTTCTTATATTGTTCAAGATACCCCTCTTCTTCCATTATGAAAACACTCTTTACTTCAAGCCACTCAAGAACTGAGCTTTTTTGATATCCAAGATGAACTTAATTCATACCAACACCCTTAATTAATAGGAAACACTTCTACAAAGACCCTTAGGCTCAGAGAAGATGCATTAAGTACCAATAGTCTTGAATTAAATCCATATCTGAAATTCTTACTCAAGGATAAAAACTTCAAGGGATAAAAATTCAGACAAGAAAAAAAAGAAAACAATAACAACCAAAACAAAACAAAACCACACCCCTAAATAAATTAACATGTTGTTAATTATTGCAAAATGCAATCCAGTTAGCAGTTTCCTGGTTTTAACTTTACTGGATCAGCTTATGTTTCAAGATTTGCATTGATGCTGCTTTCAAAGAAGAAAACAAAAATCCCCATCATCTTCATCACAGTCAAAGCAAGTAATTGTGCATTTTATGTACTTATTGCTAATTATATTTGGAATGTGAATCGTGTTGCTCCCTAGCCTTAATCTCATTTAGGAAAAGATTAACCTTTCTTGACTTTTCATCCCAGAGTCAACTCTTGTGAATGACACCATGAGAATGGACACAGGACACTCACACATCCCCTTAAAGGTTACAGCATATTTCCAATTACTCTGACATTGCTTTATCAGGCTACACAATCTATTTACAAGGGAGAAATTCTGCATTTCATTAAGTTCTAATTAGAAAATACTGGAGGGTGTGTCAGAACAGTCCGTTTCTGTACAAGACAGAAAATGTTTTGATTCTGAACACAAATTACTTCAGCTCCACAATATCACAAGCTGCATAAAGACCTTAATAGCTGAATATCTAAGATAAAACCTGGGCAAAACATTAAAATAACCTGAAACACATCTACAGCAAACAAGCAATGCTGACAGTGAACATGACTTAGCTAAATCAAGCAGAGTACTGTTCCCCTCCAGAATGACATTCCCAAAGGAGTCATTTGAAATTAGGTTTCCTATCTGACCAATACTTAGCCCCATATATATTCACATAGTTGGAAAAACCCACAGAGGTTCTTATGCTTCCCACTTCAAGACAGAGTTCATTTTTATTTTTAAATATCTACATGGGGGAAGGCTGTGAAGGAGTGTTGATGGCTTGAAACTGGTTACACAAGCATACTAATAAAAGAGAAGGAATTCTTCCAGCAAACAGTTCATGTACAGATGCTGTAAAGCCTTGAATTTACAGGAAACCCACAATCATCAAAGAGGAGCTTTCCAGAGAGCCAGAACGTGAGATGGTGCACCACGAGTGACACACACTCGCTCAGACATTTCACACCTGAGGAAGGAACTGCTAAAGCATGCCCTGTGAAATTCCTCCTCACCCAGACACCACTTCCAGGGCAGGACAGAGCTCTGCATTCCACCTGCCTCTCACACGGCCACTAAACACCAGGGCTTTGCAGAAATGAGTGTTAAGCAAGCCTCCTGCTCAGAGCTGAGCAGAGGGAAGGGATTAAGATGTATCCTCCTGCTCCAAAGTGGCTTTGTGACAACCAGGGCAAGGCGCCGCAGCAAAGCACACAGTGCAAGGTAACCAGTAGTGCTTTGGACCCTCTCTCTGCCAAATACTTTCTTAAGCTAATATTGATACTTCAACCACAGCTCAAATTCTCTGACTGAAGTAAATATGCCTTTATAGTGGATTGCTTTTTCTGGACATTTGCCACTGCAGACATTATCCTTGGTTAATGGCAGAAATGGGACTAGCCCTTGTCAAGAAACTGCTTAAAAACACACATTCTGCTTTTTTCTTCTTGTGAGCACCAAATATGGAAAGCATTAACATATTGAACTATACACAGCAAATATGCCTTTAAAAATTAAACATTTTAGCTTCTTTTGGTACATTTAATTCTCCTCCCCAGGTATTTTCTACAGTATTATTCTCACATGCCCTTGAATTT
This sequence comes from Chaetops frenatus, assembly GCA_013400775.1. Lineage (NCBI taxonomy): Eukaryota > Metazoa > Chordata > Aves > Passeriformes > Picathartidae > Chaetops > Chaetops frenatus. The sequence goes on along the minus strand of VZTR01027113.1, from coordinate 149,362 downwards.
AGACCTCATTTCATCTCCGCAGGGCTCCCAAGCAGCAGATCTTGTCAGACAGTGATTTGATTGGTCACACTACAGTGAGTGAGATGAATTATGCCCCTGATCTTGCAGCACAGAGTGAAAGGACACGTTTCCTGCACATTATGGAACTATACATCAACACTGAGGACAGTCCTGTGGTGCCTCCATGAACAGTCCCCAGGATTCCTCCAGCCTCTTACTTCTCAACTTGAGCATTTCCCTTTAAAATTATTACAAATAAATCCTATATATTTATAAATATAAATATAAAACAAACATTCACTGTCTGTTTGTGGGGCTTGTTTTTGTTTTGCTGCTGGGGTATTTTTATTTAAGTATAGCTCTTTCTCCATTAACCACAGTCTGGCAGCTTTGCTAACTGGACACAAACTGTGAAGCCAATGCAATTATTTAATCTCCAATAATTCAGACTAAGAAAACATGCAGATATAATCACTGTTCCTCTGAGGTGACATCCTATCAATGCATCAGCAAACAAAGGCAGAGATCCTGGCTACAAGTGAGTCACGGTGATGCCAAGCCCATCTCCACAGCTGTCAGTAAAACCTCCCAGGACCATTTGTCTGCAGTAGCTGTTATTCCATATTAACATTAAAAAGCCTAAAAGTGAATAAACCATGTTTTCCTTCAGAAAACAGCATAAAATGCCTCATTCTTAAATTTCTCAAGTAGTTAGAAGTTAAGGAGTCCCCCGCTATGTCTTTAAAGACAATTTGTAACACCATGTTTCAAAAACTCCTTTAATATGATTTTATTATTAAAACCCGGTTACCAAATATCAGAAGCAGTTCCCATGAAAGTCACAACAACTGAGCACAGTCCTGGAGAGCAGACACTAAATCTGCATGGGAGAGAAGCTCTTCTTCCAAACCTGCCCATGTCTCAATGACACACAGGCAACACAGCTCATTTTAATCACTCTGTGTTTATATTTCCAACTCTGGACAGTACCTTTCTGTGAGTATGTGACACCTGGCAGGAAAATAAGCCATGTATGACAAATGCAGAGTTTTAGAGAGGCCAGGGAGATCTCCCCCTCCATCAGCAGTTCCCTGTCAGTGTCTTTGAATAGGTTTGCACAGCTTTACATAGCTCAGTTTAAGTGAATTGCTGAAGGGGACTTCCAGTTGCCAATGGCCACATGCACCAATTTCACAGTGCTGTCAAGATTTACTTGCAAATAGTCACAAACACTGAATTTCCATTCATTTAAAAACTCCGTCAACATTCAGAATCCTCATGGAGTATTATATGAGTCCTTCAGAAGGAAGGAGAATAAAGACAAAACTTTGGAATCCATATCTACTCTTCTCATAGCTCATAGTTAATTTCCCAAATTGGATATTTAAAGGACCAACCAATGCACAGATTTTTAGAAGTGTTCTTCAACTGCAGCATCCACAACTATAATAGGAAAAATTAAAAAGTCACCAATCATTAGGAAGATCCATGTAGAAAGTGACTTCATTAATAGGGAGTCATGGAAAGATGATTTTCTGTTCTGGGACTTGGGTTTTGAGGGAGGTTGTTTTGATTTGTACTGTTTTTCTATTTTTTACTTTTTATTTATTTGAATCAAAGGTTGCAAAAACAATATTGGATAATGCAAGTCACCAGCCACTTCTGTGCTTATTGCATTATTTCTGATGACTAAGAGTAGCCTTTTGCAAATTACTGTAATTTCAAAAAGTATAGGAATGAAACAAAACATCTCCTTCATGCATCTCTTTCTCCCATGCCTTTTATTGCTTCCTACTCTTTCACACATAACCAGAAATGAAAAACCCTCAAAGTGTGTTTTTGTTCATTCAGTTAGAATTTAAATTTCAAAGATAGCAAATGACAGCACTACATTCATAGCCCTCTGAGGAAAGAAAATGCAGTTATTGAAGCTACTTGTACAGGGCATACAGAATATCACAGCAAGCAGTCAAGTGATAGCTAAAAACACAGCAATTTCTTAATTCAAGTCCTGTGCTACAAATCAGGTGTCAGAACTTCCACTACAGAGGACAAAGTGGCATTATCCGACCTGCTGTTGTAAGAAAACACCACCTTCAGTGTATCCAAACTTACAAAATGATAGATTTCTAGTTCTCACCACTTGAAAAAAGTTGGTTTTCACCTAAAGACTGAAATCTAAATGGCCATTAATATCATAGGAACAAAAAACTGTGGTTTGCCCACAAGAGGAACTAAGACCAAATTTTTCATTTTCAGAAAAGTTTATAAAAGACCAAAGTAGGATCAAATTGTTATTAAATGGTTCTATGTGTGAAAAGAAGAAAAACAAAACACCCACCAATTAGCCTTCAATGGAATTACAAGCATGTTTACAAACAAGGGCTGAATTCAGATAATGGCCTGCTGACGAGCCTGACCTATTTCCTAAATGCAAGAGTTAATTTTCCATTTAGAGCCAGATGCTCACTGGCTCATTTTCAAGGCAACTTTCTCTCACCTCTAACCTCCACATCAGCTTATCTCTGAATTACTGCCAGATTTTGAATTTCACTAGTAACTTACACAAAAGGAAGATTTGTCATCACAGTTGAAATGACTCTGCAAAACCTTTTGCTATATCTGAGCACTGGTGTTATTACTGATTTAATTGAATTCCATAACAACAATTGTGCCTATAGATACAAAGACAGGTAGCTTCATATAAATGTTGATAAATGTTTAGAAATGCAAACATTTGTTCTTTGCTATTTGTGACACATATCTGGCTTTACAATTCAGATCTGTCAAATATCATAGACATGGCTTTGGAAATATTCACAATACCCTAACTAAGCAAAAATGTCAATAAAATGCAGCCTCAATAAATAAATAAATAGAAAGACAGGTTGCCTGATAACAGTAAATGAGGTTTGCTGGAGCAGTCAGATATTATTGTTCTTTGTGCTCTACCCAAGGAGGTTTTATACACCAATGCTACAGGTGTCATATCACCCCCCAGCCAATGGAAATTGAATGCAATCAACTAAAGTGGCTGGTTTCCATTTCAGCTCCAGTAAGGTCATGCAGAAAAGCCCCAATCTTCTTAATGGGGCTTGCCTAGCTCTGGGTACATCAGGACAGCAAACAGAAAAGGGAATTTCACTCACCCCAAAAAATCAAATAGAAACTGAAAGAAATAAAAGCCCAGAGGAACCAGCTGCTTTATTACAGCAAATTCTGTAATGAATCTCCCAAATAGTGTTTACACTGCAAAATTCACTGATAAAACTGTGCTTGCCTAAACACCTCCAGCTAATGCTAGTTTTAAGGATTCCAAAGAACCTTAAAATACACAATAAAATACAACCATCAAATACACATAAGACAAGTTTATAACTCTGCTACTGGGAACCAAACAAGGCAAGCATCATTTCCTCTCTCTCCCTGCTCCTCATCCTCTCCATGCAGGCAGCCAGGTTGTGCAGGGATCTGGAATCTCCCCACGTCTGGGAGTCCCTGGCAGCACTGAGCTCCTGCTCTCAGGGTGGGAACTGGGCAATGCCCTCACTGCTGGGCATGCCCTGGGGATGGAGCAGCACAAAGAGGTGTAACTGTGCAAATGACAGCATCTCCTGCTGACAAGCCAAACTGCTGTTTATTTGCAGAAACTACCCAGACTGAAACCAAGAAGCTTAATTTAGCTTTAAAAGTATCATTTCACAAACTTCTTTCAACTACTTTTCTGTTCACTGAATAAACCTTTGAGAACTGAGATCTGTTGCATGCCAGTATCCCTGTTCTATATTGTTATTTCTTCTGTTTGAATCAGGATTTCTGACATGCTCTGCAGCTTTGTACATCTCAGTGGATTTCTGACCACGTCACACCCTCAAAAAGGTCACTGAAGTTATTACCTGTGCTTAGGCAGCCAAAAGTAACAACTGTGACTATTTGGGTCCAGCCACCCCCTCTTCAGCAATTCTGCTAAGACTGAAACCTTGTGATGATTTCTCAAAGCCAGGCTTCAGGAGCTCTTTTCCTCTTCTCCTCGTAAGCACGAAGAGGAGGCACAAACACATCCTGTGCTTAGGCACAAAAATAAACATTTACCTTCCAAATAAACACTGCTACTTTATTTGGGAAACTTTTATGAAGTCAAAAGGTGACAGAAGCAGCAGCTTTTTTTACAGGAAAGGGAGATGCACTAAATGAAGAGCTTTTAAAAATAATTCCAGTAAAATAAACTGACTTTACTTTTTCCAAGTTTATAATCAGCAGAAGTTCGTGTATCTTTGCACACAAAATACTTATGATTAATCAGACCCTTTAGTCCAAAGGTTACAATTACCATTAATTTGCTGTGAGCTGCTAAATTAATTGTCCTGAAATGAGGCAGTTCTTAAATTAGAAATTGTTGATCTGTAGACAAAGGTAAGGTGGACGTTTACAGGGAAGGTTTTTAATGTACTTTATGCTTCAAGAGAATTAAAACTACATAGAATATTTATTCCTCTAAATTCTCAGGTAGTTAATACGGACAAATTGAGCAGCTGGCTTCCTGCCTAAATAAATACCATAAAATTGTTCGGGTTATTTGGCTAACTGGATTTTAAAAAGCCCAGAAGAGAAACACACATAGGTTTCCAAAAGCAACTAGTCAGAATATTTACATTACAAGGCTCTGCGTCCCTGCCCACCTCTGAGGAATGGTCATTCTCTCACCACCCTTCTCCACCTGAACCACCCCGGGGCTGCCACTATTTCACACCACCTCTCCCAGCCCGGCTGCTTTGGAACAGCAGCTCCTTTTCTGTTTCCAAACAGCTGAGTTTGTCCATCACTGAACAGGACGAGCTCATTCAGCCTCACTGCTCGGCTGGCAGGGGCAGCACAGGCAAGGATTCCCTGCCCCAGGCACCTGCAGAAGGGGTTTGTGACTGTACTGAACTTGTGTCGTTTGTCTCAATACTTCCCGTTTTAATTGCAGCAGGAAAATCGTCTGTCAGCTCTTTCCAGAGGGCAGATCAGCCAAGGGAGGGTCACTGATAAGGGGCACAGACAAAATTCATCCTTATCTGTCCCTCTGATAATTCTGCAAATAAGGGAGAAGCTGCAGAACTGGCTTTAAGGTCTGTCTGCCTTTTTAGGATGAGAAAAAACCCCGAACAGCTGTACACTCTTTTCTATTTAAAGACTGACTGAAGCTTTCTGCATCACAAGTTCACTAATAGCAAAAATCCACTCTGAAGTGAAGCTGATGAGGAGACCTCCTCCTAAAATGCCTAAGTATAAGTCAGAGATGTAATCTCATCTTCTTTTGAAGTTTATATTTACTTTTCTATTTCTCTGCATAATCTCTTTTTTCAGCAAACTAAGAGGGTTATTTTTAACATACAGACTGTATCTAAAAATGCAGTGATTACCTTCCATCAGATGAAATTACAATTCAAAAAGTAAATGGGGAAAAAACCAGACAAATCTAGCAACACTTGTATATAGAATCTGTTTGATACAGATCTATAAATACCCTGCAAAATTCAGAAAATAGATACGTGAAAATAACTTTACATTAAGGTATACAAAGGAAAATGTTAAGTTTATCTGGCCTTAGATTACTTATAAATGAATCAGCAAAGTAAAATTTGCACACTCCCTGACCCAGGAGAGAGATGCCATGGTAACTACACCTGTGATTTTGCATTTCTATGGTACAGTCAATGCACACTTTATATCAGGAGTCCCAACTAACATCAGAAAAAATATAATAAATAAAAGTCAAAGTTAGGCTGAACAACACTCACAATGGAAAGAGCAGAGATAACACTTGTACACCCAACTGAGAGAATAGATATATTTCTTATTTCTGAAAGACATAAATCCTTATGGCTTACACCTTAACAAGCAGAGCAGGCTCCAGGGGGAGAACAGCACTTTTTTTACCACATAAATATTTTCCCATTTTCACGTTTATATTGGAGAACATTTCTAAAAGCAAGTTAGATTTAAGCCATTAATCAATACTCTAACACTTCTAATGCTATAGAAATAATTCTTCATTTGAGTGTTGCAGTTTTAAAAAAAATGCTGAAGCTAATTTAAATTTCTAAAGCTGTGGGGGTTCATGCTTTAATCAGCCTGTTAAAACAAATGCACATCTATTTATGATTTTGAAAAGATCAGTGTTTAATGTTCTTGCAGGGCTCAGGGAATACTTTCACCTCCAGTCAGCCTCCACTGGCAAGTCACCCCCTCAGTCCACACTCAGGTTGTGGAGCTGAAGGAACACCATGCACCATTTCAGGGTAAAATCCTACCCCTAAACCTTGCAGCCACAGACAGGAACCATCACTCAGATGGAAACTCTCGACAGGAACCCTTAATCACCTGCATGGAGTCAGCCCCACAACCAACCCAGGCAAGGGAGGTTCTACACAAAATCCACCTCTCTTTCTCCCTGTCACTCACCTCCAAACTCCTCACACCTTCCCAAAGATTTTTTCCCCCACACTTATACAATATTTCTACTTATCTCTGATTTTATACCTACTGAGAAATATTTTCTCATCTGCCCCAACAGTTCTGCTTCACAAGCTTTTCCCAGTGCACACTGACGAACAGCATCCCACAGCTCATTGTCATTACCCAAACACTCTGGAATGGACAAAGAAAACCATGAGCTTACAAAACTCTAATTTCACACAACATTTACTGAGACTCAGGACATCATCTCACAAGCCTGTCTTTGCTAGCGAGAAGTCAAATGAGGAAAAAAAACCCAAACAAACCGAACAAAGAGACAAGGAATTGACAAACTCAACTATTTTATGTGAAGGTGGACAAAAGGTTCCCACAGATTGAAATGAGGATCTTGACTCACCTTGGCTTTGCTCAGGAAAAGCAGAGATAGCCAAGCTCTGGAGTACATTTTCTGTTTTTCTGAATAGAAGACTAAAACCATAAGTACACTTCACCACTAGGCCCAGCCTAGTTGATGTTGATAGTCAACATCAAAGGAAAATTCAAATTTACTCCTCAGAAAATGTCTACCTGGATTGGTACAGTCTACTTCTCTTCCTGTGACCCAAATACCACTCAGAAAACATTCTTGTGAATTAAATACTGTTCAATTATGTCTCATTACTATAGAAGCACCAGGCTTTTCTCTGAATCCAATATTCACAGTCACTACTCTCAGGAGATTTTTTTAATCACCAGGGAGAGAAAATTCTGCTCAGAATTTCCTGGGACAGCTTAGAGTCATCTGAGTGCTAAATTCTCCTCCTGATTTGTCTGTCAAAGCCATCCCCATAATTTTTATAAAACACCTTCATAATGCTCCATCTGTTTTGTGGCAAAACAGCAGAACTTCACAGAAGCACTGTAGCTAAGAACAATTTCGGCTCTAAATCTGCATGTCTACCAGCTCACCTTAATTCAGAATAAAGTCCCTGGAAATGCACACGACTGACTTGCAGCTCATGATATAAAAGTGTGGGCAAATGCTTTTAGATACCACCCACACACAGAACCCAGTTTGTCCATTATCACCATCTCTCCCCCTTTCTGCTGGTTGTTACTTGGAGAGCAGCTCTGACCTGGCACCCTCAGGGACCTTATTTCAGCAGAAATACAGAAAACCTACACAGTAATCCAAATAAGGATTTGGTGAGGTGCAAAGCAAAACTCAGCAACAAATCAACCCCAGAGAAATCAAGGCAAGGTTAGAAGACTAGTATTAAAATAAGTAAGCGTCTAAAAAGTAAATCTAGTGCATCCTGTTTACAAAAATACAATTCCCTGACTAAGGAGTTGATTTTCCCTGTGAAAAATCACCCATTCTAACAATTGTAGAGCTTTTTTCCCATGGTCACTCAACAGTCCTGCTCCAGAATGAAGGCTGACTCCGGTCTCTCTTTTTAACTGTTACCCTGCAGGAGAGGGGAGGAATCTCTTTCACTTTGACATGCACTGCCTTCTGTTCTCAGAGAATATCCTCAAAGCCAGACAAACAAAATAATTCCCAGAATTTGCAGCATCTGCTATTGAAAATTAATTACCTTTATCAGGTTTGATTTGGAAGCAGGTCATGAACTGCACCATGCAGCTGTATATGTTCCCAGAACTGATTAAAAAGTGACTATTTGGAATCAGTGTGCCATAACACAGCAGGGTTTGCAGGAGGAGTCTGCAGGACAGTGACAGCTCACAGCTGAGCAATGGCAAAGTGCTGCAGGGTGCAACTACAAATACAGCAAGGTGGCTGCAGTGAAGAAAGACTACATTGAAACAGAAGCAGATTTTTCTTACTTTTAAGGGGTACACTATCTGTTTTCTCTAGGTCTAGCTCTGAGCCCAGCATGGCATACCATTAAAGGTGCAATTTATAGCCTCTCTCTGAACTGCAGTTACTCTTTCCCATTCTCCCTTCAGAAACTTTTCATGATTTTCAAGCCATGTATTTGCACATCAAATAGTTCCTTGGGCACACCTTTCCCTCCAGCAACAGAACCTCAGCACCCTCAGTACTTGGAAGGCACATTAGTCTGGAAATTTAGCCTCACTTGCATAAGGCAGGCAATAGGAACAAGATGCATGGTTTGCTATCAGAACAACACGATCTGATCTCTGACAACACAAGCCTTGCCCATCAGGAGCTCAGACAGCTCTTTACAGATAAGTTTCTGGAACATTGGCTTCTACACTTCCAGTATGTTGACTGCCAGGAGCCAGACCACACAGATCACAGTTGGACAGAGCTTTCTAACTGTGCCATGTTTTGACAGAGATAATAACTTATCGTATTTCTGCATTTGTGATTTGTTTTGTGCTGTTAAACTGCTGCCAAACACAAGCCTGCTCCATACATTCCTCCCCAATACCTTCAGGAATCCCAAGCACCAAGTCATCTTCAAAACATGCATGAATACCTCACATATGGAGATCTTCAAAGACAGAAGATTCCTCACCAGATTCTTTGCACAACTTTCAGCAGTTGTACATTTCCTTTTCGCATCTTGAGCTGATGACAGGGAACAAGATGCCAGTTTTCCCAGGCACAGAAACACACTGCAAAGCACCCTGACACCATTCATGAGGTTGTTACAGACCTAACTCTTCCTCCTATGTGAGATCAAAACATTTCACACACAGCACTGCATGAAAACAACATAATTAAAAACATGCTTCAAAGTCACTGCATGTTGTCAATCATTATGGTATTCATGCTTTTACACTGCAAATATCTTCTACACATCTGGGTGTTTTTAGGCTTTCATCTGGTTTTAAGAATGCTGAAAACTTTGAGGAATTGCTATATGTTTCCAGGTAGCTCTGTTACCTCTCCATCCTTTGAAGATTTTCCCAAATCCATACCTGTTCCTCCCTCCACTTCATCCCCAAATTTGCCAGGAGCACCAGTATATTTAGTCACTGGTTGCACTGGAACAAACCCAGCTCTACAGCATTGCACTGCCCCAGCATCTGACTCCAGGATTATGTGCCCAGAAGTTCTTGTGGTGACCTCTTAATACCTCAGCTAAGAGGTTGAGATTTCCTCAGAATTACCCTTCAGACCCTGCATATCACTGTGCAAACAGAGTTCTCAATGTAGGGCACTGGTAACAACACAAAACAGACCTGTATTTTGTCCTTAGCCATTCTATTTCTCCTTTAGCAATGAAACATCTCTAAAAAAAAAAATAGTCTCAGGCCAAACCAGAGACTCAGACATCACCTCAAGTGAACAGCTTTATTTCAGGGAAACTCCTGGCTATTACTTCTGCACCTGGTTTAGCTAATTCTTAGTGAAAGAATTCTCATTTAGGAAATGGATGTTTTTTAAGAGACAACCCCTGAATCTCAAGCACTAACAAGAGCCTCCTTGACTGCTGACATCCAACCTAACCTTGCAAGGAAATGTACCAAAATCAACACTCTGAAAACTTTATGTATGCTATTTACACTTTCCTAGGTTTGGGTTTTTAGGCAACCCAAAGGCATCAGTGTTATCACCATGAAGACTTGAGAGTGTTGTCCTCCAGCCAAATGCTCCATGTAAACTGGTCAGCAAATTGTCCCACATTTGCATCTGGGGCCAAGGCAGACACAATTCTGAGTTTCCACAGCAGCTATTAAGCTCTGTGCCCTGGGTAATGGACGGTGCTTCTGCTTCTCCCTGCTGCAGAGAAGTGGGGGAAGGACAGCTCCATATGGGAAAGAACTCTACATCTTTACAGGGTTTGGCACAGGAGTCTGCAAAACTCTGCTCCTTTACAGTATTATTCTTGAAACACGAACCTGTAAGTGTTCTGCATTTACTAAAGCAACAGGCTGGATGGATTAATTCAAACAATCAGATTAATACAGCAAAACACAGTTACTGACGTGTAAATTGCAGGGACTCACTTTTAGGGTAAGCATTCTGTAATTTACACGTGAGTAAAGAACGTAGAGTTGTATTTACAGAAAGTTGAAACGTCTAAGGAAATGAAAAATCAGAAAGATCAACTGGGAATAGTCATTAGTATTGTGAGGGAACAAGAAATAAATAAAAGCCCAGTGATCAGAAAATAAACCAGAACACTTTGTAAGGCCTGACACATGGGCTCTTTGGAAGGAGTTTCATCAGCCTTTCTGTCAGCCTTTTCAATCAGCTTTAAACTGTCCCTGCCCTGGCTGGCAGCTGAGGTACCCACACCTGTGATCAGGAAACAAGGCTGGAGAACTTCAGGGTTAACCCAGGTTAAAGGGCTTGGGGTTTTTCTTCATCACCCCCGTCGATTCCTCCTCCCTCTGCTAAACATCCAGAGGAGCAAGTTCCACGAGCAGCCCTGGGCACCCTGACACCCCAGAGCCCACAGCCACCCAGAGAGGCTCAGGGCAGCATCCCTGCCATGGAGGCAAAGGCTCCTGACAGGAGGAACCCAGTCAGTCTGGAGCCCCAAGCACCCACACATCCCACTGTGATCCAGGGCAGGGATCCAGGGGGATTCAGCCTCACCCCACAGGCTGTGGGTTCCCAGCAAACCAAGCTGGTACAATCAGCCCTACAGCCTGTTCCTGCAGTGACTCAGGAGTGTTGGGCAAGTGGGCTGAGGGGAAAATGGATGGTTTTGCCTGTGGTCAGCCACCACCTGTCTCAGGGGCCAGTGGCACAACCTCTCTGCACTCGCTGGCACAAGAGCTGTTCCAAGAGCCATGGCCCTGTGGTTTGGGAAGCAACCACAGAAGGGCAAAACAAAAAGACCTCAGTTTACTTACCTGAGGTGAATGAATAAAGAGGTTTGACTCGGAAAGCTGCAAAGTCCCAGAACCAGGAAACTCCTACTTGAGTGCTCTCACAAATCACACTCAGCAGGTCTGACCAATACAGCAGGTATTTACAACAGCTTGCCTCACACCAGAAAAATTCAATGAATTTTAGTGTACTGAAAGTAGTTTCAGTTGTTTACTTTGCTTTTGGCTCTAATTGGTGTCCTTTCAGAATATACATTTGTNAAAAAAAAAGGTAAAATTATTTTTTCATATTCTCTCAATATACCCCATGATATCTTTCCATTTAGGATACAGAAAAATCAGCTTAAAGTCAATTTGGGATCAGTAGTACATAAAAAATACCCTCAATGTAGGTACATTGTATAAGGAAAAAAATCAGTGCAATTTCTGAGAAGATTCTTTTAATCTAAAGCAAAAATACCCCAAACAACTCAGTAGCTATTAGATTTTCAGATTTCCTCAACACCTTCAGTATTTAAATGCACTTGTTCCAGCCCTCCTCTATCCTCATGCATTGCTCAGGATGTACATGTCAGCAACATTAAAATGATGGCACATTTGACACCCCAAANTATACTTCCCCTCCCTTTCTTTTTTAAACAAAGTATGGCAACAATTTGATAGCCCAGCAGTGTTTTGGCCTCCTGAACCCTGGCAATGACCCAGAGGATTTGCTCTCTCCTGCTAATCACACGTCTGGCTGTGGCCATTTCCCATGACATTGCTGAAATTCTCCAAAACTTGCCCTCTCAACTTCACCAGCCAGCCCACACTGAAACCATTTTCTGCCTCCTTGCTGCCAGTCCCTGGAGCCGTTCCCTGGACAGGCTCGGGTCCCCTCTGGGCTTCCAGACCTGCCCACCAGCAGCAGTAGCAGGTGCTCTTATCTGACACACACTTTAAAAGGAAACCAAACTTAAATGTGAAAAATACGCTCTGCACATACTGAAATGGAATTTTTAAATATTTATCTCAAGTTCATAAACTCCAGGCGTGTTTCTATTCCAGCCTGTTCCAGGCTCACCATCACACATCCTCTTCAGAGGTGCATGAAGATGGCTCCCATTTATTTTATTCCTTTCTATTAATATCAGGAACCGTTTCTCAATTTCTGATCTGTCTGTGCCTTTCTATTACACCACAAAAATTGGGCAATGTAAGCGTTGAAGACAATTGCAACAAAAATGACTTGGATCACTCACTCAGACTTGACCATTTCAACTTCATTGTGTTTAATGAAAAAATTCCATTACTTTTCAAGGCAAGGCACAGCTAAACCTTCTGTGTTCTGTCTCTATACCAAGAGACTATTTAAGCACTGATTTACAACTGCTGGAGAAACATCAGTACTTCAGGGACAGGAACGATCACAATGCAGCCTTTTTAGAATTTACTTATTCTGTAATAACTTCAGACAATTCAAGTAGTGTCTGATTTTTCCAATATTCCCACTAAAACTCAAACCCAGCAATTTTTAATTCTACAAAAGCTTTCATTCAAAAATTCCCAAGTATTTCAAGAGCTGGCTATGTATATAGTATGCCAATAATACAGCAAGCTGAAGGCAAAGAGTAGCATTACTGTAACATTTTTAGGGAATATATAATAGTGTGCACATGGATAATGTGTTTAGGCTGTTGCATTACATGTTGTTTTTATTAAGTACTGCATTTTCTTGAAAAATGATCCCAATATCCATACTAAGAAATGGTTTCCAAGAGCAACTCGGCATCAGCACAACATATGCAAGAGGAGTGAAGGAAAAAGTACCTACCAAGAGGGGGGATAAAATGTATGTGTATGTGGAACAACCAGCACACAAAGATGTTTGGCTACCTACAACAAAATAAATCACCAGCTCTTAACACCAGTGCTGTCTAACAGTAAACTTACCCACACAAAGTTACTTAATTCAAAATGCCATCCAATCCTCCAGAATCTAAGCTGCTTAAATAATGCACCTAATTCAACAACTGAAAATTCCAATCAGGACACCGAGTCTTGCCCACCACCTTCCAAAATTCCTTGCCCTTATCAGGTAATTGTTTTTGCCTTATTACCTAATAATAATTATTTTCCAACATGACTGTTAAAAAAAAAAATAAAAATCAGTCCACATACTCAGCTTATAGTTGCTGAAGAAGTGTTTTTTCATGTAGGATTTTTGTTTCCCCAAGTTATTCCTCTAACACAGTTTGAAATGCTGAGCAGAACAATGTCAGATTTCCAGGAGAGGGACTCTGCACACACCTGAGAGAGTTCAGTGCAAAGACACACAGTCAAAAGCACCAGTAATGCAGAATTTAAGCCCCAGCTGCTCTCCTGACTCTATAACTTGGTATATTTAGAAAATGCCTCTGCTGAGCAAAGGCAACAACGTAAGAGCATTTTATTTTTTTTCCTTTTTTTTTAAAACTGCCTGACCTTAGGTTTTTTGGTTGGGTGGGGTTTGTTTCAGCAGCCAGCAGAAGTTCAAAAGGACTGCATTTCTTCCCAGGGGTTTCTAATGATGGCCTTTGCTGCCAGTTTGGATTTCAGGCAGTTGAGCAATGTGTGCTTGCAGGGTTTCCAGCAGCACGGAGCTGCAGGAGATGGGCAGCCTGTCCCAGCCCAGGGTTAGCTCACCCTGGCACTGCAGGCAGCCTCTGCCCCAGGAATCCTCACCCAGCTCCATGCCTTAGCCTGGAAAAACCCAAACTACCCCAGCAGAATAAAACACCTGCCACTAAATCCTCCTCCAGACTGGCAGATGCCAGTTCTGGCTCCTCTTCTCAGGATATGGATCACTCTTTCATCCTCTAATTTTTTGTACAAGTGAAATAAATGCTACCAAGTTTTTCACACTTCTATAAAATTCTGCAAAAAAGAGCCATAATTCCCATAATAAGTCTCTAAATGTGTTTTAGCAAGGAAAGAAAGTTGACAGTAAGCAAAAAACACATTATCCATCCTTTCATTCAAATACTCAGGTGCCTTGGGCTAATTCAAAGAAAAAGAGCACTGCACATCAACTGTAATTTCTAAATTTTCTCTTATGAATTATAAAGTGCATAACCCTGTCAAGTGTTAATCAGTAGCATACAAATCTCAATAAGCATCATTACTACACAGTAACAAGTGGGATGTGTGGACTCATGAGAAGTTACTGTGCAAAATGTGTACTCAGTTTTTTGCAATCCCTTCAGAATAACAAAGTAGAGAATACTTTAATAATTTAGTAATTAAAGATAATTATGCTATCTGCAATTATTTAAGATGCAGGGCTATGAGGTGATGTCTATCTTCAGTCTGTGAAAATATAAAATGAGGAACCAGTAAACAGTATTATATGGTTTTAATCAACTCACACACTGAATTTGTATTTTATTACCAAAATAAAACTGAAACAGAAAAACATTTTTAATATCTCATTTTTTCTTCACAAATAAATCTTCCTAAAATTGAAGTACTTGTCTCATTCACATAGTTTACAGTTCCTTTACACATCACCTGTTACTGACACACCAGTCTCCACAGCATAAATCACTTCTTTGGCTGACTGGCTGAGAACTCTGAACTAATTAATCTGCATAACAAATTTTAGATTTTGCAAATTTTTTTTATTGTTTTGTCCACAGATGGCTGCCAGAAAAACTCATAAAAAAATTTTTGGGGGAAGAAGAAGAAAAAAAAAAAAACCAAAAAAAACCCCAAAAACACGCACTACTTGAAAAAAAAATCTTTTGATTTACTCATTTAGGCAGAAGTTTGCACTCAGTACCTCAACTGAGTGACTCAACTTGAACGTTTCTGAGGACACTGTTGAGAAATCCTTCCCTTCAGTATCAGAGGGAAGGATCCCCAGTATCATCATGCAAAAAATAGTGCTGTATTTTCCTTAGCTGGAGCTTTACCACAAGTTCCAAAGTCATGAAATGATTGGTTGGTTGAACCTTCACATACCAACCCCATTTGTGACATGGGCATAATGCTGTAGCAGCTTAAAGCATGCCTGAAATTCAGCATAACCTAGTGGACATTTAGACATTTCCTCTTAACCCCTTTTTTTAAATAGTTGGGATTTTTCTGTAATTTAAAGAGATTGCTGACATTGGAGTAACATTACCTTAGAGACTGTTTGGAAATAAATTCAAAAATTAAATCAAGATCATCAGATTAAGATCAGAAAGGGAACAAACCTTTTGCTGTAGCTGCAACCTGAAACTAAGTTAATAACACTGAAATTCAAAAGTTAGGTTTTTAGATAATGGGAGGTTGAGCCCAATGTGCCCTTCTTTCAGATTTTACCATTGGGTGGGAAACCAGAGCAGGCCAGCCCTGAAATGCCTCCTCCTATAGGAACACCCCAATCCTCCATCCATGCCAAACTCACACTTTAAACAGGATCTGGAGAAGGAAAACCCTGAGAACAGGAGCCATCTACACTACACTCCCTTTTTCCTTTTTTATGCTATTTTCCAAGAGAATCTGGGCAGCTCCTCACTGCATGTGTTACACAATGACCCCACCACAGCCTCCCAGATCAGCTCTGGTTTTACAAGTTGGTTTTAAGCAAAGCAGAAACAAGACCCATTCAAAAAGGGGGCAAAGTAAATAAGTTCCTCCCACAATAAGATGCAAAAGGATAAAATGTAAAAACACTGAGCACCAAGGCACATCCTACCTCTGAAAAGGACACCAAAGTCAACTTTACAAGTGGATTCAAACAGCACAGTTTAAGGTAGGAGACAGCTAAATTTACCTTCCTTAACAGCAGTTCATCAGTTCTGGCTCCTGATGACTTTCCAGGGTTTTGGGAGTTGAAAACCAACATCTCATACTCTAACATCCTGATGATGAGCACAATCTTGCATCTCTTAGGCACAGGATCTTCCAGCACCCACAAAAATCCTGTCTACTACATTTAACCTTCCATTCTGAATAGAAGGAGGACAAAAAAAGAGAAAAATTCCACAGTCTGGTATCTCATCCACAGTATCTGCCAAACCTTGAACCAGCTAAAAGCTTCCAAGCCCTAGCACTAAATACTGTAAATAACATATTTAACCACAGAATATTTCAGGTTGTAGGGGACTTCTGAGGTCACTTTGTTCAACTTCCCACTCAAAACACAGCCAGTTAAATGTTGATGAGGTTAATGTGCTCCATTCTTTCTTATGTTGCATTGTGTATATATTCTTATATTTCTGGCAAGAAAACCAGAAAAATCTCCTTCTACAGGAGAAAAAAACAAATGGGTTGGCTACCACAATACTAAATATGAAAACTTTAAAAAGCAGGCACATTAGTGGTGAAAAAGCTCCTAACAACCCAGTGACTGCTGATCTAAGCCAAGCCACTATTTCTACAATTAATCCCCCCAACCTGTGCAGATGAAGTCAATTGTGGAAATTTATTTAAGAAAATCCTCAGTGCAGTATCTAAGCGTTGCATAATTTAAGAAGTGCAGTTTAAAGTTACACAGAAGCACTGTCACAGGCTGTTCAACACAGCAGCATCCCCAGCAGCCCTCTAGCTCCTGAACACTCACTGGGAACTGCTAGAGCTCATTTTGTTATGAATATTGGAAATTTTCATTGTTTCCCCTCAATTTTTAACTGTGTTCATCTTTCAAGTCACTGTACATAAAGGAGAGGCCAGGCTGAAAGCCCAAGGAGCAGCTCACTCTGGAATTCTTCCTGCCAATCTGACACCCAGACCTTGGGGCACACACAAAAAATGCCTTAGAAAGTCTCTACTAACTGAACTCCTTCCTCATTTTCAGGGCAAGGATACAGAGTCAAACCAGAGGAATAAGTCCTCACTTTTCCATATTTTATGGTATGCTCAATGTGCCCTAAAGGAAGAGGGAAATCCTTTTCCCCTTTTCATTTTGTTCTTTGGAAAGGAAGGACTCTCTGAAGTTAATT
Source organism: Chaetops frenatus (assembly GCA_013400775.1). NCBI lineage: Eukaryota > Metazoa > Chordata > Aves > Passeriformes > Picathartidae > Chaetops > Chaetops frenatus. The sequence goes on along the minus strand of VZTR01027113.1, from coordinate 132,197 downwards.
AAGAGATATGAAAAGAAAAAACCCAGCGTGGTAATAAATAAGTCTCAACTTTTAAAGGTATATAAATTACACTTTCCATAAAATTATATTTATTTACAAACCTTACCTACAAAGTGAAAAACAATCTAGCTGATACTTGGGCCAAGTTTGACACCCAACACATGGCCTGCTGTAAGTCACAGCTATCCACAGGCCAACCCAGCAACTGCTCCTTTGTTCATGTGCTTATTTAAACACACTGAAATGGATTTACCTCATTAAAGAGGAGTTGGAATAAGCTCCAGCTGCAAGAGAGTGAGGTGGTCCTCATTTTTAAAAACCAGCAATGCCATTTGGGAAAAAAAGAGTAACAGGCAGTGAAGAAAAATAATTCCCTTCAAGCAATTGAAACACCAGTTTTGAAGATAAAATAGTGCAAAACCTGAGGCCAGTAAAAAGAAACACTGTTTTACTTTGAAGTTCACCACCAACTGGGGCAAGTGGCATGTTGCATTCCCCAGGCTTATGGGAAATTTGTTTCCTGTCCCATCAGGAAAAAAAATACCCTGGTCCCTCTGGAACCTGTAATTAGTGATGCACGTAAATTACACTTGATCAAAATACTTGACAAATGTTGCCTTGAAAGTCAAAAGGGAGCAGCCCACCTGAGCAATGTCAGTCTGACTCTGCTGCTGGCAGAGGAAGGGCTGGTGGGAAGGGACACTCTGGAGCACAGCTCTGCATTTCCCATCTCTTGGCAAACGCCAGGACGGCCTCACTGAGATGGCTCCGGCTGAGCCCGTGCCCTCCAGGGCAGCTCCCTCTCTCACACAGGGATGTGCCATTGTGTCCTCCCAACAAAGGCAGCAAAGGACACGGATTTAGGGGTTTTATTGCAGCCATCAATGGCAGTGCACCATCCCAGGATGGTGTTTCCAGTGCAGCCCTTGGCAAACATTCTGTACCTCTGGAGCAGAAGAAGGGAAGGTGTTTAAGGGAAATACCTCCTACAGACCAGCAAGTTCCCAGGTACAGTAACACCAAGATACTGCAAAGGCTGCCACTCCTGCAGAAAACATCCTGGTAAAAAACCTAGCACAATATAGCACCAGCTCTGCTCCCAGTAAGGGATTCTAAGGTATGGGGTTAAAGCAATTATTGGGAAAAAGTAAAGCAGGGTGGTCCAAAGTCAAGGTGCAAAAAGCAAAAATTCCACCCAGTGCTTTTGAAGATACAGTCACTTTGTGCACGTTTGTTGTCACGAAATCACTTTGGTGCTCTGAGACTGAATGTTCCCATGCACTCAGCAACCCTTTTCACCCCCAGAAAGGACAGCAAGGCAGGGCTGACCCAGGGATGATCATCAGAACTTACAGGGAGTTATATTCCTGTGACTGTGAGGTAGGATACAAGATTATTCTCTCAACAAAAGAAACTGTATAAGCATAATATTTGGTTTCATATCAGACGCTTTTCTTGTCAGAATTTTTCCCTCACAGTTCACTGAGCACTGATGTTGTACCGTGCATGGAAACCATTCTACACATTAAATTTAATATTCCTTCATAGATCAATAGGAATGGAGTAAATTCATATCAGCTGTTTCCTGAAGAAAACATTTCATAGATGTCTTTAGCAACAGCCCATCAGGGAGTTTAACAGAGCAAGGCAAAAGGCAGGTACTTAAATTCAAATATGCTTCAGTCAATTTTCTCAATAGCATTTGCATTTTCATTGTAGAAAATCTCAATATTCAACAGTGGCAATTACTGTATATTTGAATAATCTCACTAAGTTCCAAAGTATTATATAAGGGAAACATTAAAAATCAGCTCGTGGACTTTGTATAACATATGGTGCCATAACCTTTTGTTTTCAGTGTGTTACACTGAGTGAAGAAATGAAAGCAGCTCAAAGGCACACCTTGTACAACATCCTTGCCTTAGTCATGAGAGCAAGGTGACAATAAACCACCCTTGCCAATCTATTCTCGTACCACCATAACATTTAATGACTCGCACAGGTTATTTTAATTTTGCTTCATGAATATTTTCTACCCTTGTAAGTTTTACAGTGCAGTCTGCATTTGGGACATGGAGCTGTTTCAGGCTCCAGACCAAATCCCCCTGTTCCAGCTCAGCCCTGACCCCTCTGACAGGCACACACACACAAGCCCCAGGCTACAATCCCACAGCTCTCTCCACTGCAGGGACTGGAATCAAAATTAAACCCTGCATCATTTATGACTGTATTTCAAAAGCAAACCTAGTGCATTTAAAAGTAATAGCAGCTTTCATTTTGGAGACCTTTAAGTGTCTGAAATACTTTAAACAGGCATGGCCTGTTACCCCTGTGAAACACATGGAAAAGCTCCAGAAAGCCTGACTTAAGCTTCCCATTGTACACATTGCAGATTTCAAGAAGAAAACGAAATGATAATTAAAACAAGGAAGTATTTTGCCTTGCATCATGTTACCCACCAAACCCTTAACTCATGGGGCATTCTGACTGTGCAATAAATGTTTAGGTAAAGCAGGATTCTGCTACCATGAAACAGCCAGGAGAGCTAAAACTGGTGATGGGAAATGGCCTTTTTTGTTTTGAACACACTGATGAAAATCAAGACTTCATGTGCAGCATATGCAATTTAGCCCTCATTAGTATCTCTACACCAATGATCATGTCCCCTCCTTCTACTATCCACATACACTAAAAGAAATTCTCATTATCTGCAACATATTTCCAGGGGACTTTTACAAGACGAAGAACGTAAACTCATCTTTGGCCTCAGGATGACAGTCTATTATGGAAAGCAGCAGAAATATTTACATTATCATTATGATATTTTTCCTGTTGCGTAGATGAGATGTCTGCACTTCAGGTCATCAGTTCAATCTGTTCCTACATTCACTTTGTGTGAGGAAGCTGCCTCAGTGTGAAAATAATGCCAAATGTATTCAAATCTCCTGTTCACCAAAAAGAAAAGACAGTTATATTCACTCTGCATTGTCTGCCAGTTGGAGTAATGGCAGTTTACAAGTGAATTTCCCACTGCTCATTCTAATTATGGACAAGACTCCAGCAGCTCCGAAGCACTGAACACTCAGGAAAACACTTTTCAGCTCCTTTCACAGCATGGCCAGAGGGGAAAGGCAAAAAAACATTCACATATGAACTAACAGATTAAAAGCAAGTTTTCAAACAAGAAAAGCAATATCCATATAGCAGTACTGTGTGCAAGTACACCGTGTTGTGCTGTCACTTGCTGACTTGCTCTAATGGCAAGGCCAAAAAAAGCCACATTAACAAAGCAAATGCAGCAAACCTGGCCCTGACAAACTCAGAGCCACACAGACTACCAGGGTTACCCAGTTTCTGGAAAAGAAACTGCCTATAAACCATCAGGGCAGAATCACCCAGTAATAATGAACCTATGATTTAACCTAATTAATCTCCAGCTGCAACCTCCAGAGCCACTCAGTCCTCTGTCAAGCTTAAAAGCAGCCCCTGAGTGCCACAGACAAACCCACCCTGCAGAGGCCACGGGCAGCAGCAGCTCCCTGGCCCTGCCAACACCACAAATTGATCCCCAGGAACCAGAGCCCAGCACTGCAGGGAGCTACAGAACTTCCACTGCTGCTCACAGAAGCAAAAACTCCCAAAATCCTGAAGACGAATGTAAGAAAAGAGCAAGCCAGCAATGCCCACCCACAATTGTTGTGTTTGTTTTGAGACCTCCCCAACAGCTCCGTCAAGGCCTAGCCCTGGTGAGCAGAAGCAGAAGTGAGTCACTGGTTTTGCCCCCATTTAAACTGGTCACACTGGAGGCAGGAGTTACAGGCAATTAATAAGGACACATTAATGGCTGGCAGAGCCCTCGGGGCAGCTCTCCAGGTGATGACTGAGCATGGAGTCCCCATCCAGCTGCGACTCACTCAGAGCAGCAGAAGATGCTGCAGGAGGCTCAGAAAAGCCTGATTTTGCTAAGCACCTGCAGGATGTTCTCAGAAGGAAGGAAATCTGATGGGAATTCATGTCTAATTGTGGGTATATACTGGATTTGTCAGTATTCTTTTTTTGATACTAAGAATAAGGCAAATTTTAAGAAGCATCATAAACTATTTATATGGGCTCTGTTGATGCAAAATCATGAACTGGACTTCATAAGTTTACAAGCTTGCTACTGGTGTTACATTTTTCAGTTCAGGATTGCTTTGAGCAGCCAGTTACAGTATATTAACAGTATTTTTAATGTGCTATCTTCAAGTCATGTAATTTGAAACTAGAATATGTCTGAGAGTACTTTAAAAACCCCAACATTCAGGAGAACAGACACTCAGAAGCATGGCTAAGGCTACCAAATAATTATCAAATAATTAAATGGTAAATTAATCCCACTAATTTGGAACCTCCTGGTTTCTTGAGCTGAATATCAATGACAAGATGTCACCCTTCAAACAGCAAAGGAAAAAAACATTGGAAAAGCAAGGCAGTAGTTACTCAGCTAACAGAGCAAAACAACTTATTTCCAAAGCAGACTTATGCTTAATCTGCATGTGTGGCATTTCTTCTGGAAATGTATAATCCTTTGCCACAAACTCCCTTAAATAGCTTTGCAATGAGATGACCTGATCACAGAAGTTGGCAATAGAAACCTCCTTAGAAGGGAGACGCCACTAAAACCCAGCAGTAATTTTCACAAAAAACACCCTTTCTTCCCCAGTCTATTTCCCCTAAGAGGGGAAAACAAGACATCTGCACACTATCATTTCAAATAATCAATTTCCCACAGGGGAAAAAGCAGCACTGAGGAGGAAGCCTTCTGGCTTTTCAATGTTTTCCTTTGTTTTCTACTCTCAAAATAATAGTAGTTTTTAAAATATTTTATATTTCTAATTATTCTTCTGCATTAATTTAGACAGAAGAAGATCCTTAGATTCTTCAAATAAAATTGGTGTGTACTTGTATTAAAAAAAGAAAAAGCCACACACAATATTTACAAGCAGAGCCCACAAGAAGATCTAGAATGACTTCAGCTTGATAAATGGTGTAAATGTCATCCAGCTATCTGCAGCACAAGCCTCTGACCTAATGCACATCTTTCCCAAGCCAGAAGTGCACCCCAGAGACCAGCAAACACTTACTGTAATTATTTACTGTCTTCTGAAAAGACCTGCTGTGATCTATACACAGTAAAACTACAATTATTGGATGTGGATAAAACCACAAAAACACCCTGTTACAAACCCATGCTCTTTTGTCATGGCAACACCCTAACTCAAACTCCTGCAACAATTGAATTGTCAGGATCCTGCTTTAATGGGAAGTGATAATGGAGCTCTGAGGCAGCAATCTGGGAGAGCTTTCTTTCCAGAAAGAACAAACAGAGAAATAAAGGGGACACTAAGAAAATTTATTATCTGGTTGCTTTTCCAAGCACGGCTTCTAATGACACCCACAAGATGAAAGAGTCTGACTCTGACCAGGAGCTGTGCTTTGATGCTCTGAGCTGGCTGGGGCTGGGGCTGGGAAGGAGGGTTTACAAGTGACACCTCTCTGAGGGCTTCCAGCAGCAAATCCTGGGCAAATCACAGCCATCTGCAACAACCCCTGGCTACAAGAAACATCTGAGCTACACAGGCACCCAGAGGAAAGCAGACACTGGGAAAATCTAACACAAACTGCACTTAGCCAGCTCCAGGCAGGAGGCACTGACTCACCTGGGCCAGCACCTGCCTGCAGCACAGCAGTGTCACACAGAGAAGGTGAGAACACCTTCATGTTTGTGTTTAACCAGGGCAGCTTCTTAAGTAAAGCACTAACTGAACAGTTCCAGCTCCTCCTACCAGGAATTATCCAAGGAAACTACTTACACAAAATCAAATACACATACTGATATCATAAGGAAGTGGGCAAGTCAAGAAAAGAGATGGCAAATAGCAGTTTCTAAAAATAAAACATTGCCCTACTGTGGTTTCATTGTCAATAAAGTTAATATCCCCAAATTAGGTCTGTTTTGCCCATGACAGTCACTGGTGAGGGATCTCTACCTGCTCTTATCTCACACCAGAAGCCTTTATTTATATTTTCTCTCCCTGCCCTGCTGAGACAGAGCAGCTTTGGGCACCAGTGTCCAGCCAGGGTCAGCCCAGCACACAACCTCAGCCATTCTGTGATTTTACTAAAACTGAATAGTGCCTCTTTTTAAGGCTACTCACAGAATTTCTCTTGTGTGCTGCAAGTAATTACTCACTATTTTACCCATCTGTCAATCAACGTTCAAAATATTCCCCTAGACAAGAAATAAGCATCCCACTGATCCAGCTGACAAAACTCACAGTGCTACAAATAATTCCACCATGTTAACAACAAGCAATTCCTCACAGAATGGCTGCTCCTGATACTGAGGGGAAATGCCATTTTATTAAAACAAATAACTTGTCTACAATGTCTCCATTCTGCTGATTGTGCTACTTAAGCCTACTTTAGAAATAACTATAAATGAGTAAAATAAAACATTGGGACACCATGATTAGAAAATATGAACATGAAGGTAGTGGGCACACACAGCCATGGACCCAAATGGTCTCAGTTCAGGCTCACAGGGCTCTACTCCCTCACTAACACAGTCAGTAGTTTTGGAATGAAATCTAGATTCTGATACTACTCTAAAAAGTAACCAAATTCATTTCAGAGTCTAATGGATGCTTTCATTACCCCAATATTTTGTATCCAAGTTTCCAGAGCCTGGTTTGCTCAGTCAAGTGACAATTAAGACAGTTCATTAAAAGTAAATAGAATCAGCAAATGGTCCATGGCTATAAATTTGGTAGAGGCATAAATTCTCACTGCAAGACTTGAGTTTGGAGCATTTCTAAGAGGTTTTTTTTACACACACAAAGGAGCTTTACCATGACTACTTAGCAGCTAGCCTGAGGTTTCAACAATGAAACAAATATATTCTTACATGACAGGGTGTTTGTGGGAAAATGAGCTTGTTTTCCTCTTTTGTTGTCAAAGATAAATAAGTATCTCATGGACTAGTAGTACACTTGTTTTTTAATGAAAAGCAGATGCACTACAATCATTTTATACACCAGCTCTGCACACAAAGGAAACAAGATTCTTGCAGGCACAAATCTTTGCTTACAAACTTTGCAGGTAAATTTCATGAGTTGTTTTGGATATGGGAAAATAATTGCCTTAGAATCAAAACCTACTTTTATACCTGTTAAATTACATGTTTCATTTTATTATACTTTTTCTGTGCATTTCACCACCTGTATTAAAAATACCTGTTCTGTTATGGGTAGATATTAGTAAATATCTGAAACTATTAAAAAAAAAAATCTTTCATGCTTTTATTTCTCAATTCTTTAAAAAAGTGTTTTCCTTGAGTCAGTTTGCTCATTATAGGGGCCTGCATTTTGAATTATTAGACAATTATCCCAGATAAAACAGTTCAGAAGCTTTAAAACCTAAGCAGTGAAGGCAACAGAGCAATGAGGAACGTTTCCACTAGAGAATCCAACCAAGGGTTCATTCACCATCCAACTTAAACTTAAAACCCTTATCTAAACCAAAGCAAACAAGATCCATGAGTCTCAAAGCCACTCTTTCTAGAAGAAAAGGCTCAAAGCCTTATGAGAAACTCGTTTTGTGGGACGCCTCACATTCCATTTAAGGTTTATTTCACTATATATATTCCTGCTTGTAATATCAACCAGATGTGACAATGAAGCCTAACCAGCCCTGTAAAAGATGCAAGGATTTCCTGAAGCTCAGATTTTAGGAGAGGCTTGAAGAAAAAAAAGCCAAAAGTACCTGGAGTTGAAGTGAGGGTTGAGGACACAGTTATAATCTGAGAAGCATTCTAAATTCAATTTCATTAGTTATCAGAAACTGGATTTCAGTGGAAATGCACCGTGCAGGACCTGGTGACACACAAGGAATCCATCAGGGACTGTTGTCCCAAACCATGTGCACATGGAACAGCACCAGAACCCCCAGGTTTGTCCTGCAGCTTTCCAAGCACATCATTGACAGCAAACCACGTCCTGCATTCTAGTTCCCAGCAGCAGCAGCAGGGCTGCAGAGATTCTGCTGATACCAACCTGCAGAAACAATTTGGTTCCTCCAGTAGAGTCCCAGGTTTCAGCCTGGCTGACAGAACACTGAGAAAAGCCCTCAGTTGCTTTTTCAGACTTTAACTATTCCTGAAATATTAACAGGTCTTCCCTGAAACCCCCTAGCACACAAAACTCCTGCATGTTTAAGCAGGTCAGTCACTCCACCTTTACCAAACTTTATTCATGATAATAAATATGCTCAATTTTCAAACCCTCATCAAGCTACCAAGCTTAGAATTTCATCTTTCTATTTAGCTTTATCTTAAAAAAAAAAACCAAAAAACCAAAACCAAACCAAACCAGTCCAACTTACACCTTCATTAACAATGCCATCGACTGTTGTATTCACTGCATGCCTGCTGGAGAGGGCAGCTTCAGAATCACAGAATTCATCTCTACTTCCTCTATGGACAAGACTATGAGCTCTTCACTCCAATGAATAAACCCAAATCTTACAACTGCGACATAACTGCACAGAAATATTTAGTTCTTGAAAATTTTGCTTTGTTTGAGCTGTAGCAAGCTTACACAATTAAAATACTCAATTTTGGACTTTCTACTTTATGAGGATTATTAAGAAGAAAACAGTGGAGTAACATCTGAGTAACTCAAGAGCTGGAAAATATGGCAGCAGAAGTAATATAGCTATACCATGGAAAATTAAAATTAAGACCAGAATTATCTACACTTTTTAATGTTCATTTAAATTCAATCCTTGTAAATTCCACAGAATCCACCTCACCCCTGCATCAGCCTGTCTTGCCGATTTTTGTTTCACTGTTTTTATGCCCTTTCATCACTTTCTCAGCTCTGCTTTCTTCTGGAGAGGCTGGGTCAGAGCAGCTGCAGGGAGGAATGCAGGCACCACTGCCCCACCGCTCCAGCATCTGAGCCAGCTGTGAGCAGAGGGGCACTGCTGGATTCAGGCAAGTCAGAACAGAAGAAAGAACAGCTCTGAATCCACCAGTGGGACCAAGACAGTAACATGAAACAACAGGGAGCAACCATATATCTATATGTGTATATCTGTATTTTTACAAATTCTAGTAGGAAGCACATTTTTCCTTCTTACCCCATGACAGAAAAATATGCAACCAAACTACACTTGGAACTGTAACAGTTCACTTGAGCTGAGATTTATTTGCTTATAATACACACTCTATTTATATAACAGTTGTATCTTCAAAAGAAAAAGCAAGTTTCTTCTGACAAACAGTGTAAAAGTGATCTATGCAAAGCACTGTTCAACAGTAAGCAAGACTGAATGGATGTCAGTGAATAAAGACAAATGTTCCAACAGCACCCGTGGGGAGGCATTACAGAACACAGCTTTCAGATCCACCATTCCATTCTATGTAACTTTATTACAATCTTTATATTCTAAAAGCAAAATTATTGCCCTTGCTGTTAAGGGCTATAATGCATCATGATTACATGAGCTACTGAAAATACACTCTGTGGTACTGAGCAGCCTCAGCCACTCTCACTTCATTCCTTGGGGCGAGGTTCCTGGGGACAGATGTACACAAGTTATCAGCACACACAGCATTCCACTGAAACCACAAATTACCACAGTTCCTCTCATCATATCCAGGTACAGTGAGACCACTCACAGAGCAATTTTCAACACATTCAGCTGGAATTTGTGGAGATACAGGTAAACTCTATAAAAGCTTTTCTCTTGAAAGCAGCATCATATCCTTAGACAACCAACCCACACAAAGCAACTCTTCTGGGAAATAAATACAATGGCACCTTCCAGGGACCAGATAAAGATACCTGCAAGTGTGTGCCAGCTCACACTTTTTACTCAAGAGGAGTTTCAAGATGCAAAATTGCAAAACCATGCAAAGAACATTAGGAAATGCAACCAAACTTCTCAGCTCGAGGAAATCCATTGAGCAAATATAAATGCATTTAAGTCATGACAAAGTTTGTAAATCAAGTCCAAGAGGGATTTTTACAAGCAGAGTTTAAGACAAAAGACTTCTAATATATAGCATATTATTATTTTAATTTTTTTTTAAAATCTGCAGAACAATAGCATTGACTCACTTGTAGTTTTTCGTGAGCAAGTTTGGACAACACCAAAAGTTTATTAGAGAATTTCTCCAAACTATCAATATCACTGTTCAATTTGCCTCCTTTAAGCATAAACCAAGATCCTACTTCTTAAAATTCATCTGATTCCAAAATTAATTTGCACTATCATCATGTGGTTTGTATTTCCACAGGAAGAAAAATTTACTGCACTGCCTAAATGGTTTGTTTGGTTGCACACAGATGTAGTAAAACAATTATCAAGATTCCACATGAATGGAGAACTTTTTCAGCCACCCTGTAGTAACTTTGCAATTTCACTAATCAAATCACAAGTCTTAGTATCTGGTCTTCCATATAACAAACTCAAGCATTAAAAAAACAGTTTTACCTAATTTCAAAAGGCCAGTCTGGATTATGAGTTTAACTTTGGCAGGACCCAGAAAATTACTTCAAATTTGACTACTCCTTTAAAAAGGCAGATGACTCTTTGCTTGGTAGTAACTCTGCAGGCACCTGCTCATCCATTTTATTTATATACACTTTTTAAAAAACATATTTTTTATATCACCCAGTTATTTTTCTGACACCACCCTCACCCTCCTCCCACCAAAACCAAACAGTGCCAAGTTCATTATATCCTTCTCTTGCTGTTGAAATGGGCCTTGATGCCACCTAAACATTTTATAACAGAGTTTTTATATTCCAAGGAAAAAAATTGTTTACCTTCTTATCATTTTTCCTCTTCCTGCCTGACAAGGCAGCAGCCATAACTTGGCTGGTCTATCTGGCAAAGCCTTGACTTAGTTAAAAAAGATAATTTTCTAAACTAAAGAAGTTAAAACTACCTCCTCTTTTTTAAATAAGTATATGCAATCTTTCTTTGTGGACATCTAGCCTGAACCAGACACATGACCCTGACACTTTCCATGGTTTCTGTAGCTCTACAAAGAGAGTTCAAAATAAGTCACCTTGACGTCATCCTGGTGAATATATGAGGAACAGAAAAATTTTGTGGTTTCTCTTCCCTCTCATATTTATGCTCCACCAAATTACAACTACACACAAGCAAACATAACACATCCCCCAAAAAGCCCTTACTAACTGGCAGTTTAATATCACAAAAATTAAACCTCTCGCCGCAGTCAAAACACAAACATGTGAATCTGCACAATAAGGAATATAAAATAGAAACACACCATAGGAAAATAAATCAGATTATACTTACAGCCTGGTTAACTTCTGAGTGTTCTGAAAAAGCAGCTCGGGAAGTACTTGCAATTTATTCTTGTTCAGACGCCTAAACAGTTACAATTAGAGTAAGAAAAAAAAGATATATTAGATTGTTTTCCAATTGAAGAAACTTATTCTATTATGCATAAACACACAAAGCTCCCATTGCACTAAACCTCATGCTATGAACTTGCCATTGGATGCCTTGTGGCACTTTATTCACCCAGGAGCCAAACTGTGTCATTTGTGGAGCACCTGCCCACATCCACGAGGTGCAGAGTCAAGGGACAGGCACCACCAAGTTTTCATATGCATGAGTACACAAACATAATTTTTAATTTTTCCCCTGGATGCTTACTGACAGAATCATACACTCAGCTGACTCTGCTTCAGGAACAGCTACTGGCAGGAATCAGGATTTTCATTCTCCTTCAAAAAATGTAAATTCGGTAACTTGACCAACCAAGATTATTCCCAAATTAGCTATTATTTCTGTAGTATGCATAATTTATTTTTTAAAAGAATTTTCTTGAAACTTCACTTGGAAAACCTGAGCACTGTTGTAGAAAATATGAACATATGGGTAACCAGATGACTACATGGTGATTTGAAATAGAATATTAATCCTGAAGATTCTTCCAGGAACATTTCAGAGAACAGATTAGTGTTTATACATTAGTCCCTTTTACTCACTCACTATATGAGTTTTACTCTGGTGACAACTTGGCAGTTTTTAGAAAACAACCATTTAGAAAACAAGCTATTCCAGCCCAGTAACTATAAAAAGCATGAGCCTCCTCTCCATAAAATGTGTGACAGCCCTGAAAAACCTAAAAGCAATTCTGCTTGTAAGACACAATCTTGTTCTTCAATCCTTTTTCAATAAAAGCCATCACCTGCTCTCACAGTCCTGATGAATGCTATTTGCATAATGACTTGACCTGAACTAATTACAAACAACCCCACTGCCATCAAGGGGAAGCTGCCTTGTCCTGTAAGTTCATCTATGAGCCTTTGTGCCCCCTTTGTTCCCAATCCACCTTCCAGGTTAACTTTGATTGCAGATCTATTTTTGTTAAAGTTTTGATCTCCAAAGACACCTGGAACTTTTATAAACCCACTGCTGCTTAGCACCCCATCTCTGCTTTGCAGTTTTCTTGCACACTGAGTAATTTCACTATCAGAATTCAAGAATTTTTGGAATTGAAAGGCCTTCCTGAGATCAAACTAGCATTGTGGGGTTTCATATGGCAGAGTTTTCACATGGTCACCATATGAACACACTTTGCAAGATAAAGGGGTGATGGAGGAGACAGGAATTTTAACTTCTCCTTCTGACACCTAGAACAGATCAAAGGCTGCCTTTGCAAGCTCACAGAGGCTGAGCACTGCACACTGCACACACCACATGAGAACCAATATTTGTATCTGCTGAAGTTATTTCCTACAGCTTATACCAACTGCTCTATGACATTTTTGAGATAAATGAACAAAACAGCAAACGAAACTTTAAGGAATATGAGAGATACTAGTTCTGCATTTGAGAAGATATATGGGAAGATTTGAAACTGTATTCCCTTAAACCCATGTGACATTTCACAATTTCATACCTAAGTAAACTTAATCTTGTTTAATTCAAGGTTGATAGCAATGTGTGACTTAGCCCTCATCAAACTCATTACTTCAGTTAAGCATGTTTATCTTTTAGAATAACAGGATAAAATATAACCAAAAAAAGGCTTAGAACTCCTCAGCTCCATCCTCCTTCACCAGCACTACCACCAGTCACTGAGAACCAATGAACAAAACCAATTTCTTTATCATTCAAAATGAAAGAGTGCCAGTGAAATGCATCTATTACACACAGTGTCAAATGTTTATTCCTGTGTTTGATTATCATTTCAGGTCTCACAATGTACACATAATTACACACTGTCAACCCAAAGTCATGTGACTCATCTCAAAGCAATATCCCAGGAATAGGTTTTAAGAATGTTCCTTTCTCTGTCTGCAAGGATTTCACAAATGCTGAATTTATGGCTTATTGTTCTAAGCCAAAGAAACTAATCAAAATCAGATTAAGGTAGAACAGGAGGTTTCACACCAACAAGCAGACAAGAAAATATATAAAACAACAAGAAATCATGTATCCAGGTTAGCAAGCTTCAGCCTGAGCAGTCAAACATTTACAACTTAGAGTGACACAAACAACCCAGAGGGGAGAAAAAAATCCTAACATTGAGGGTTTTTTTCTCTAGTTTACTATCAAATTAATCCAGCAGATTAAACATTTTTAATTATTTCCTATTATTTGTACAGGCCAACACCCTCCTACTGTGATAGCAAAAGGACCAAGTTCTCAGCTGGCATCTTTAACTTTCCTAAGCATTTTAATATCTCAACCTGACATTCCCTTTGTATTGATTTTCTTTCAAACATTCTAAGAAGCAAAATCCACACAAGGACACTTGCAAAACTCACACTGTAACCTGCTCTTCTCTACCTCTGAACATTTTGTATGGGTCTAAATATACCTGATATTTTTAATATGAAACTGTTATAAATGAAGGTCTTCTTCAAGTGCAGCAGAAAGCAAACTCATTCTGTGTATCAAGGCCTCAGTGACATTCTGCCTTTGCTTTAACCTATGTCAAACTTGATTTTCCAACTCCCCCAGCAGCACTGGCCAGTGCTCCTGCACAGATACCATCCTCCAGAAGCTCTGGGTGAGCTTTACTTCTGCCACAAACCAGAGCTTGCAGCTCTCTCAGGCCAGATTAGGTTACTAATTGATAACGAAGCAATTTAATGTAACAACAAGCACTTGAGGAGTCCATGGCTATCCATGTCTTGTTTCAGCTATGGCACTCTCCAAACAGCCTTCCACCACTCCCTAGGATTTATTTCAAGTTGAAACTCCCACCAAAAGTCATTTCATTCATAGTTTGATTCTCAGGAGAGCTAAGGGAAAGAACAGGGGGTTGTTTCTGTTGAACATCACCTACTGTATTATAACTTCTACTGAAATACTTACTGAGATATAAGACTAGATCACCTCGTAGAAACTCAGACATACTTGATGTAGGATACATTTAACATGCTCATATTTATTATGTGCCAGAAAGACACCAATAGCCTAGAAAAAAATCCCAGTTACAGCTCTTATTTTTCTTCCTGGTCTTGAGAGAAAGGCCATTAAGAAAGTCCTCAATACAGAAGTATCAAAGTACCAGACAGGATGTTTTGCAATTCCAAAAAAGAGACACAGATCTGCGTGAAGAGTATTTAATGAAAAGACCAAATGTTCTGAATGGTCATTTATAAGCACTGTTTCCTCCAGTTTGATAAGGAAGTGCCAAACACAGATGAAATGCAGTGGAAGAGTTCCTAACACATCATTTGACAAGAGCTGAAGTTTATCCTTACCTATCAGTATCAGTTCTAGGGCAGAAAGGGAATTTCCAGTGCAAGGTGAAGCAAATGTTAGGAATGCCACTGGCTGGGAACCCTGAGGGATCTGTTGGGCTGCAGCCCCTTCCCACACCAAATGATCCCAAGAGAGGAACAGAAATGCCCCCAGACCTTGCTTGCCCAGACCTATTACCATGCCATTACTGCATAAATCTTAATCCTGTCAGCTGTCCAATTTTAATTACAGCAGCACTTTTGATTTCATAACAAGTATCTTGGAAATGGTGAAGCCATAGTGAAGTGAAATAAAAATGGTGGCAGAAAGTTCATCAACAAAATGAGCCAGAACCTTGTAAAATGATTCTGTGGACACTGTTCCTGGGACTGTACTTTATTAACAAATATAGATATTCCTGATTTTAAATTAGTGACTTAAAATAGAAATAACATCAGGATATACCTGGGAAATTAATTTAAATCCAAGCCAGCTGTAATTAGCTACATCATGGAGGAATGACAGGTCAGCTCTGGGAATCTGAACAGCAGACTACAATCAAAAAAGAAAACATCACCACACTAAATCCCTGGGACTGTTCAGACTGGGAATAGCACTTAGGATGCAGCACAACAAGAAAGCCTTGGGAGTGGGCTCTTCCCTGGGGCTGGAACCACACCAGCCCTGCAGCCAGGACTGAGCACAGCACCCTCCAGCAGCAGCCCCGAGGTGCACCCAGAGGCAGGGGGGGACCCAGGGCACAGAGCCAGGCAGGATCTGCTCCACATTATTTGACCTGGGGCTGCTGGATGGGAATGCAGCTGCTCAGTCTCCACTGTATTTTGAACTGGATGCTTTACAGCTCATAAGACCTGCAAAGTATTCCGGGAATTCGGAGCACTGGGAAGAATGATGCAAAACCATCTAATGCCACGGAACAGATTAGCTCCAGTCCTGGATCAGAAGCAGCTCTGGATGTGCACAGCATGGAGCCCAGACTAATAAAGCCTCCTGGAAGCTGAAGAACTGTGCAGAGAGGCTCTCCAGGAGTCCTATCAGCTCTGGCAATACCTGCATTGAGTCAAATTTATTAAGTCTGATTAGACACATGCTGGCTGTGCAGTCAACAATCTCCATACACTGCAACTCCCTCCATCTTCCAGACTGCTTTAACCACTGCTATGCACAGGAAATAGAACCTGGCACGTTCTGTTTTGTTCGTCTGCCCCTCAGCTCCCCAAAAGTGACCCAAAAGCATTGCCCAAGCACCAACTGCACACAAAGTCCTCAATGTGCAAGCAAAGGGTCTCCAGGAGCCCATCCATCACCCCCAGGGTGTGCATGGAGAACACCACACCAGGACACTGCTCTCTCACAAGGCTCAGATTCACCTGGTTCTGCTGGAAGATGTTTAGGGAGCTGTAAAGGATGGAAGCTGAAAGCCCATACTTCTGTCTGCAGGAATTCAGTACAAAAGTCAAATACTGCTACTCCTGAAATTACTATAAGTCACTGACACATTC
This sequence comes from Chaetops frenatus, assembly GCA_013400775.1. Lineage (NCBI taxonomy): Eukaryota > Metazoa > Chordata > Aves > Passeriformes > Picathartidae > Chaetops > Chaetops frenatus. The sequence goes on along the minus strand of VZTR01027113.1, from coordinate 115,887 downwards.
CTAATAATGGCTCCTTGCTAATTCTTAATACTGGATGTTGACTTCTGTTCTCATATGAAATTAGTGCATAAATGTCACACTTCACAGCTTCATCGTGTTACAAGCTGCATTTTCTTTCTTTATCACTCAAATGGCCTCAAATGCAGACTTACAGAATTTGTGAACTTTCTAAGTTCATACATACAATGGTGCCCCCTGGTTTATTATGTTTTCTTAAGAGCAGCCCCACACAGCATCAAACAGACTGTTCCAATGCAGGACAAACACTTTCTCTCACCTCCCAGAAATATTTTCCTCATATATGGAAACAAGTGCCAGTTTCTCCCCTTGCTCCCTCAGCCTGCTGCCCAACTGGGGGTTCCCATGTCCTGAAGGTAAAGGGATAACAGGGAAACAACCTCTGTGTCAATCACAGAATATCAAGGGCCCTTAGAAAAACAATGGAGAAGTTATTAACTGTGAAATTCCTGCCTTCCTGGCTCCAACCAGGCTAATCATATTCCTTCCTCTGTCTGAAGCTGGGATGGGAGCAAAACTTAACTATTGATATTCCCCTGATGATTAAAACACAGAGCAAAAAAAACAACCATTGAAGCCTGGACAGAAAAAATGTTACCAGGCTAGAGGAAGATGGAAGGTGTTTGTCAGGATAATTCTCCAAAACACATGGAGCAAAAGACCTACACTTTACAAAGGTTATTTTTATATTAATTATATTTTTACTTTATACCTTTTCTTGTCTTCTGGATAACTCCTGTGTGAGTAAAAAAATCTCACTGTTGGTAGGGAATTTTTTCAATTTGTTCTTAAGGCAGAGGTCATGTTTTCCTGAAGGAGAAACTTTCTGTGGGTACTGATTTCAGCTGCATCCCTCATGCTCACACCATTGGAAGAGTAACATCCAAATCTGGTTCTGTTGTCTCATGGAGCTCCACTCACAATAAGAGCAAAGAGGAGTTAAATTTAATCTCTCTAGAAGGCATGATCAGCATGGATGGAAAAGAACAAAATGTATATGGAAGCAGAACTAGAACATTGCTCAACTTGCAGCTATTTTAATCTTTTTTCAAGAAGAATCGAAAGCAGATTCTTTGCCACTGCAAATTGAAGGAGAACACATTCCAAGTATCCTGCAGTGTTACACCCCTCACATGCAGAACATCCCTTCCTTCCCAGGCCTAATATCAGAAGGGCAAGGCTTTAGGAGGTTCAGAAGAATTTCAGGGCTTAAAAGCCCAATGAACAGGTAAAAGCACATCTAAAACATCAGACTTATGCATTTCTTATACAATTAATTGGGAAAGCTGGAAAAGCTTCAGTTCAATCCCAATCCTTGACTTCTCATTCATTTATATTCAAGGTGTACAAGGAGAGGTTCTGAGAAGCAACATGGACAGATCATACCAAATATAACTGTATCCAATATTTTGAGACAGAGCATTCTCAGCATCAGGCTTTGTTCTCATAGCTGCAGGACAGTTTTACTCTGAGTAACAAACTAATCAGAGAAAACCCAAACCTCCTTTTCTGCAAAGTTTCAGAGAGCTGATGCCCACTCATTCCACAAAAAATTTCCTCCTTCAAAGTCTCTTCAAAGACTTCCCTGCTTCCCAAGGACTATGGAATCAATAAAAAAGCCCAATGTAAAAGCAATGCAAGTATTATTTATTCAAACTTGGAAAACTGTGCAGTTTTCCAATTCAATTTGGTTTCTCCTTATGCCACTGACCTGGTTTGAAAATTTTCAATACCACAACATCAGTTACTTCAGGCAAACTGGAAATATTTAAAGCCTGAGCAGAAATCACCAGATTTACATGGCTGGGGAAGAAAAAAACAAAGGGCCTGGCTCTGCTAGACAATCTCACAGCAAAAATCTCTTCTGCACATCCTTGTTTTTCATTTAGAATATCTTGCAGTATTATACTAACCAGTATCACTGAACACATTAAACCCAGAAATTTAAGTTGATACACAGGCTCTGGCTTAAACTGTCAGTTTTATTATTGTCTCTAAATAGAGTAATCATCTGGTTTTAACCTCCTGAATGTCTGATACCCATCAGCTCCAAATCCTGTCTGCCTTTCTACTGAGCATTGACAGCTTTGACCCAAATCAAAGTACTTCATATTAATTAATTAGGTATCACTCAGATCCTTTCCAGAGAAGTTCAGCAACTTTCAAGTTTGACTTAACATCCATATTCACACTTCTGCCTATCACACAACTCCTTCTCCAACAGAAAAATCAAAACTACACTGCTTTTCAAGTTTTTTAAATGGGTAGCTTTAAAGGAGCAATCCTTCTACTTCCAGAAATTATCCAAGTCACTATGGGTTCACTTCCCAGCTTAGCCATTTATTTTATTTCACACTCAAAACACCTGGGTCTCCCTTCTGGCAATAGGCAAGGTCCCTTTTTCTCCTTTGTTGTTAAGAACTCTATGGCGTCGCCCTTGGAGCTGTGGCTCCTGATGCAGTTGAAGGTGTTCCTACAAGTTACTTTAAGAAAGAAGTGGTTACATCACAAGCTTGGGCAGAAACAATCAGCAATAAAAATGACTTAATGCATTAAAGACTCAAACAGAAAAGACAGGAGTTGCTGAACTCCAAGGAGTAACTAAGTTTCCCTTTGGAAGCACTGGCAGGAACAGGAGCCCAGCCAATTACCTGCAATGGCTTCACCAGAAAATCCTATTAGCAACAAGAAATAGGTTGTGATCATTAATGTAACTTCTCCTTTGCTCTGTATCACTTCCTCTTTGTAAGGAAAAACAGTCAAGATGCAGCACCCAGTAAAAAAAAGTCAACCTTATCCATTACTTTCTGTCATCACCTCTTTATATTACTGCCCTAGGAAATAAAGCCAGACGATGTATAATGAAATTTCAATAAGGGCACTACAAGGAAGCCCAGGACAACCATATTACAGGATTATGGCGCGGGATAAATGAACTTCTTTATCCACATGACGTGTTATTTCAGAAGCTTTTCCAAAAAACTGGGAGAGATACCACTGTAAGTTGCTAAGGGACCATTTTTTGAAGGCAAACTGTTTATGATAGTTATAACTTTGAGATCTCTTATTACAAACTTAGCTGGCTGGGTGGTCCTGGTTCACATTTTCAAAGCTGTCAGAAGTAATAACCTTTATTACCAACTTCTCATTAGACTGAGAAAGATTATCTACCCTCTCTCAGAAGTGCAGAATACGTGTCTGTGCATTTCAGCAGCACAGGAACTNTTTTTTTTTTTTTTTTGTCTAAGCATCTCCTCATATGAAAAAAAATCTGACATTAGGATGGAGAACAGAATGACACAGATGGTCTCTGGCTAGGAACAAACTAGTAACACTGGCAAGGCAAGCATGAGGAACAACATTTTCCCAAAGCCAATATGAAAAAACAAAAACATCCTAATAACATCCACACGATCAATAAAAACTGCAATCAATGCCCTAAAATGACACAGAAATAGACAGAAACCTCAGAATCAACCTAAGTGAGGATGAGACTAGATCTTAAGTGCCAGAGTGTTTATTATTGACAACAGCAACAAAATCCTTTAAATTCAAGAGGCAATCAGAGGTGCATGCCCAGCCTCTTAACTCTGTAGCAGGTTTACAGAACTCCTGAGTTACATACATGCAACACAGTAGCTTATACCTGTCTTCAAAAGACTTTAAAGTACAAGAATTAACAATTTCTTTCAAGTATCATTCAAAAAAAAGCTTGATCCATAAACCTTCAGAGATGGTCTCTGCTGAAGCTGCTTCTCAGTTTCTACAAAGTTTTTAGAAAGTTCTCCTATTTTAAATCTAAAAAAAATAGGAATTCACACAAAATCATCCAATATTTGAACTTCAAAACACTAATACTGAACAAGAAAAAACAGGGTTACTTTCCCATTACTCCACTGACTATTGTGAAAAGAACAGGACTTTATCCAAGGAACATAATCTATTGGAGTGCTCCTAAATGTCCATCACTTTTAATATTTCACCAATTTTTGTAAAGACAGTAAAGTAGACACAGCTAAACTGCTTTTTTTAGACCAGTGAGCAATCTCTCCAGGTCAGTGCTGAAAGCCTATGAAGAAAGCAAAAAGTAAATTTTAGCTTTCACATCTCCAAGCCACGCTGCTCCTGTTGAGAAGACTTAAAAGTTTATATTAATCAAACTATTTCCAGAACTCCAAAATTGCTGTGGACAATTAGAAGGAAAACTTGCAAGTACAACTATTATTGCAATTTTTAGCAGAAGAAACAGAACCCTGTTCCTGTTTGAATAAGGCAATAGCAGCCCTGCTCCCCACACCATCCATATATAGTAAGGAATGCTTGGGGCACTGTGGTGCTCCTTCTCCCAGGGATCTGTGCCAGGCAGAACCAGGAAAAAAAGGAAGATTTGCAGGATCATCTCCTGCTGGAACCAAACTGGATGCTTTAAAAAAAAGGGTCCATCCTCCCAAGCCTATGACTATAAGGAAAAGATGAAGTGGAACAAAGAGCTCACTGCTCACTTGAGTCCAACTGCACAACCAAAAAGCCAGTGCCAGTCAGGCATTGCCTTATTCAAACAGATCAAACAGGAGCAGCTCTGGAGTGCTCTGTCAGCAGTGGAAATTGCCAATCACAACTCAGCCAAAGGGGGAACCAGCCACAAAATGCACCTTGGCTAAAAGCTGAGAGCACCCAATTTCTGTGATAATTACTCTGATCCACTTCCACTTTCCCAGGTTTCCAAAAGCAGGGGTCAGCTGTTCTGAACTATTTCAGTACCCACCAGTTCACATTTCTCTCTTGTTTTCCTAATATATTACAGGACATCTATTCCACTCAGAGTTACCAAATACAAGTATGAAAATTGTACACAGAATGTCCATAACAGCTGCATGAACCCTAAAATCCTCTCTCTTTTTTGGCATTCCCATACTAGAACACCTTGGCACAAGCAGAAAGATCCAGAGATGGGATTATCTCCAAGGAACTGAGAACATGACACACACACATGAAGTTAACTATAAACCAGCATGGATTGGTTTGTTCTGTTCCATGTGGAAGGAAGGTGCAGCTTGAGGGGAACTCTGGTTCAACAGACACAGCTAAAATGGATTTGTGCCACAGGAAAAGCCAGGTCAGGACTGCACTGATCCGATCCATGGCAGAGTGACTTCAAGATCTACATATTCATGTACTCTCCAAGAACAAAAGGAGGTTAAGTGCTTTGAATTCATCATTGTTTCACTCAGGAGCAGGATTATTTAAGGACTGCTGTGCTTGACAGCATGAAATTCAGCCAACACTTATGGTATTTCTGGGATGGCAAGCAGCATAATCCTTCGAATATGAGGAAGCTCAAAGAAGCAAAACCCTTTTGATAAAATTATCTAAGCTAAATAAAGTTCACCCAAATAATTCCAGACCAGTGATGCAGCAGTTATACCCAACAGTAACACACACTTAAGCATTTCCTACAGATCTGGAAGAAATGACAGCTAAATCCTTAAGTGTTTTGCTTAAGCAAATACCCTCATAAATCTTCATCAAGGATAAAAAAAAACCTGCTAAAATCAAACAAACAAGCCACAGAAAAGAATAATGTTGAAAAGCTCTGATGTAATGTCCAGTGCTGCTCAGCTATTCCAACTGAATTATGGCTTCACTGCAGTGAAAGTGTCCTTATTCCACTTGCTTTGTAACCACTGCTTTCGGAAGCTCAAGAATCCTGTGGTTACAGAACCTCTTGTCTGCATAAATGAGACCCAAATTTGTTTTTCCATGAGTGCTTGTGGGTCAGTGACCTACTACAAAAACGTTTTTGATGCAATCAGGTTCGTTTATTTTCATGTTGTTAAAATAAACTTGGTTGTTTAGTGGCCCTGGTCAGAGGTACTAATGCAAAGCAAACCCTCTCACTGAAGCATTGCATCCTGCTCCTGCCCTCAGCCTCCCCTGCACTTTTCCTGTCTTTGGACTCCTCCTGTGCTGCCCTACTGACAGAGCTGCTAATGGCTTCCCTTGGAAAAGAGGGGCTAATCTTTTTTTT
>VZTR01027113.1:77199-109757 GCA_013400775.1 Chaetops frenatus | reverse complement strand
AGAAAGAAAAGGTTTGCTCTTGGACCAGCCATAACCAAGAGCTTGGCTGGCTAGCAATGGCTGAGTAAAGTGTAACTAATTAATTATAATTATGTGCTACAGACAGAGCAAGCCATGAAATCTGAGGGTATTAGTGCCTTCTAGGAGTCCACAGGACACAAACACAGGAACCATCATTTCTCCAACTGCACATACCCAATTAGGAAATATCACCTCTACCTATCTTAAAAGAGTAAGTGGTTTATTAGAACTATTTTATTTACTGAATAGTCCCCAAAGAGGAAGAAAGTGACAGCTACTTTACCATTTTAAAATTTATTTCAACAAGAGTCCCATAAAAATAAATACAGAAATGGGGTTCTTGGACAAAACTCATGGATGAGAAGTGTGGGGGAGATTCCTCTTTGAACTCATTTATAACTAAAACAGGCCTATTTTTTTTTTTTTTTTTTTTTTGGGCAGGTTTTTTTGGTGTGGTTTTTTTGTTTGGTTAGTTTAGTTTTTTTGATTTTGCTAAATAAAGATGGTCCAGCAGAAACCCAAAGCAGCAGGTAGTGCAGGGGACTCACAAACCAGCAGCTGATCAAGGTTCTCTTGTTCCTTTTTACCTCTTCTTTCCATTTTACCTCCAGATTAGGGGTAGGACAAGCCCTACCCCTTGCAAGGTGCTCATCAACAGCAGAAGGATGAAATCCCCAGCATTTAAGAATGTTTGTGCTCCTCACATCAAGTACAATTCCAATAAAATTGTCTGGAGTGCAGGAACACACATGGTCAAACCTACAGCTGACACATGTGGAACAACTTTTGCCAGCCTGACTGGGGATTGATTTTCTCAATTCACCTTTTTTTGGTCCTGAAACTTCAAGTGCAGCAAATGCAGATTTTTTTTTTTTTTTTTTTTTTTTTTTTTTTGGCAAGTTGACATCTTGCCATAATTTCAACAGGGTCATAGGGAAAGGACAAGGCAATTTTTAGGGGTTTTTTTCAAATGATTATAAGAAATATAAACTGTATTCAAGCACATAACCTGTATTCACATCACACCAGTTCACCTGTGCAGAAAAGATACATGTTTCAATATCTGCAGTAATGCTTGATTAATTTCAAGAAAAACTAAAGTTTTGAGCTTTAACATAAGGAAAAAACCCCAACACCAAGATCCAAGCCACAGATGCCTCTCATTTGAGGTAACAGCCTGAGATCAGGGCACACGACACAGCTCAGCACTGCTCTTTTTCAAGTACCCAGTGCCCACAGAATGACAAAGACTGCCTCCAAAAAAGCCCCAAAATATATTTTTTTCATGTTCCAGCTTTTTCTTATGCTTCTGTAAGTCATGTGCCCAGTGATGTTTCTAAAAATCAACTGACCTTTTCACAATGAGGTTTAAACTACTGAAATACTTAGAATAGAAACACAGGGTTATTTTATTAAGACTCTCCTGAACAGGAGAGTGGCTTTCTGCACAAGCAAAACACAGACTGGGCACATCTGAAAATGACCCAGGTTTTGCTTCTAGAAGTCATTTCAAGCCTTTTCTTTTTTGTTGTTGTTTCACCAGAGTCTTACTCCACTCATGATCTATACTTATACTTGAACCACTGTGTCTCCTGAAAAATAAACAAATTCTACCTGCAAGCCCCTACTGACAGGAGAAGGTAAACACTAATTAATCTTGAGATACTGAGGCATGGACATTACAGAAAGGTCTCTGTGTGAATCCAGGCTGCTTGGTCATTATTTTGCACACTTCCATTACACAATGTTAAGTTCTAGCCATGAACAGAATACCTATTATTTGAATTTTAGTTTAAAAAGTAATTTTTTATTTGGCTTTTCTAAAAAATAACAGGAATTCCATAGTTTTAAGGTTCTAGTGGCCTCAGCCCTGTGGTACAGCTTTTGAAGAAAATTCAAAGAATTGCTAGGAATAATTCCTGACTAAACTGGTGGCCACAGATATGAGATCAACAAAATTCAAAGGGAAATGCACATATTTTGGATTACAAAAATGTGAAGATGTCTTAAAGCTTTAAGTATTCTTCATTTTGGGATGTGCATTTACTGCTCACAGTACACATGAAAAATGATTTCTCATTCCTGGTCACTTCCATTGTAGTACAGCTAAAATAAAAGAACTTTTTCTCTGAAAAAATAATATAAATGATAGAATACTTTATTTCCCATAGGAACTGGGTGTCTGCATTAACCAGGCCTTACTTGAGTATTTCTCCCATCCTTAACTGTTGTGAGAATCTTGACTCTACGTGGAAATGTTATGTACCAGGTATCTTGCAACATTCCCTTCCAGAAAGAATGACTTTTTGGGCTAATAATTGCAAATTCCCCTCCTCTCCCAGTTTTATATTGACTGTATCTCTGAAGTGTGGGAACAGCAATGAGAGAGTTCCTTTAAATAAAAAGAAAAATAATCATTCCTGACCCTGTCTGATACATCACTTACACAAATGACTGACATTTCTCTAAATTACTGGCACTTAAGTAGTGTAAGAAAAATACATCTCAGTGAAATCTTCCAGAGCAGGCAGTGCACAGATTGACAGATAAGTGAAGCATGTGAGCCATGTCCTGGGGACATTTATTTGGGCTGCTTGAGCCAAGAGCAGCACATAATGCTGAATCAAAAGCAATAAACAATTAATGAGCTTCCTTCTTCCTTCCAAGAATTAACCAAGGTGAGCTGTCAGCTTGAGCCAAGGTGAGGCTGGATACACTGTGGTACCTGCATTCCTCCCCAGTGGCTGACTGAGGTGCACTACTCACAACTCAACCTGTCAATACCTATTTTATCATTTTATTTGTAGACACACACTCCCCCACACAGATCCACCAAGAGTTACTCTGTCCTCGTTCCTGGTTTTGGCCTCTGTGATTATAAAGTATCAACCACACAGCCCAGCCATCCACTATTTGCATCTTGCATAGCAGTTTCCATCATATCTCATTAATAAAATTTGGTTTTATTATTTTATCTTCTCGTCCTAATTCACATTCCTCAGGGAAGATAATGATTTTGCCTGGATTTTGTTAAGCAAGTGATATAAAAACCAGGAATTCCTTACTGGAGGCTTGACAGGTCTCCTCCAAAACCAGATATCCAGTGTGAGCTCCTGCAGGGGTGAAGGGCAGCTGGAAATATATTAAATATCTCTGCTCCAGGCACGATAAAGCATTGCTAAAGAACCTCAGTCCTCTCCATGGAAAGGACAGCATAGCCCTGATACTTAAAAGGTGGTCAGCTAGTTCAGCAGGGGCAGAATTAGATTTGGCAAAGAGAAGTTCAGTTTCTTGCAACAGGTGAAAATCAGCAAATCTCCATTTCTGGGACTGACTTTGAGCCCAGGCAGCTCCACATCCCATTTCCAGTAGTGCCAAGATGCAGCTGCACACAGGGCAAGGATGGATCATCCTCCTCCTCCCTCTACACCTCTGCCAGCTTTCCACCTGGATTTCTCAGCTGGAGGAGGGGTTGGTTTATTTCACAGCCCCCAGTGGGGATGCCTTGGAAGAGTCTGATTTCTGCACTCTGTAGGAAGGGGACGTGAATACCCCTCAGGGTACAACTGAGAGGGGATGGAGCCTCCCTGCAGCCTCCTGGTTCTGAGCCAGCAGCAGGACCAAACTGGAGAACTCTGGCCAATAATATAAGGAAGGAACTTGTGAACATGCAAAGCTGCTACTCTATTGCTACAAGAGTCAGAAAAGAGCAGATGAAGTAGTGATGGTAACACAGCCCACCCTTAAGCAGTAAAAACTGCATTAGAGCCCCTGGAAACTGCAGACCCACACTCAGAAACAACACAGCCCTTGAGCAAAGTAGCCAGATTGCACCCATGCAAGTTAAAAAATTTACTCCTTCCAAATAAATTGATAACTTTGCCATGTATTTTTCACAGGAATTGTCTGAAAGGGAAGTCTTGGACAGACCCCAGACTTGAGAATATAAAGGAATGGCACTCAAATAATACTAGAAAAATTCTGCTGCACCAAGTGCTCCATTCTCCATGACTGTCCCATCAGCACCCAGGAATAAAACCAATAACACTGTCAGATACTCCCACCCAAAATATTCTAGCTCATCATGCTGGACTTCTCACAATGTAAGCAGTCATACAGACCCTCATTTGAAAAGCAATGCTAAATTTGCTTGAAAATGCAAGGTAAGAGAGACTGCTTTCTCAGATACTGGTTACAGGATTCCTTTTTGGTTTATGACTGGAATAATTTCTCAGAGGATGTGGGAGAAAAGTTATTAACAATATTAATTAAATATTAACCAATATAGATATTACTTAAATTTGCAGGCATCAGCCAATGCAAAAAGGAGCTTCATCTTGCTTAGCTCAGATGCAGGCAGCACAGAAACTAAGTAATAATCAATCCTTCTAACCAGGAGACCAGAACATCCCTCCAAGTGTCACCAACTGAATTTCAGGTTTGTGTATTCTTTGCCAGCTCCCACAGAGAGTGGTTCAGTTCACAGGTGGTCTCTGACAGAACCTGTTTTCCCCCATTTACAAAAGATGGCACCACTGACCCGGGGTCAGACACCACAGGGCTGTGTTACCCCCATGGAGGTGGCTGCTGCAGCAGTAATCCTGCCCTGCAGGGAAGTGCAGCTCAGGTTTGCCATTCCCCACACGCAGTTCCTCAGGAGCCAGGGGGATGCTGCTGCCTCTGGTGTGAATGCAGAGAAATGGGCAAGGAGACATCTCCAGGAGCCCCCGGGAAGTCTGGCAGCAAACCTGGTACTGCACCAACTCACCTGTGGTAGCTGGAGCAGCAAGAGGGAAATATACAATTGATAAACCTGATTAACTATCCAGTCACCATCCAAAATAACCATCCCTGTGTCCTGCACTTCCACATAAGCATTTTATGGGCACGGATTTCCAATTGGGTGCATTACCCAACATGTCATAGGAAAACGGCAACCAAAACCAGTAAGGTTTTTGGTTTGTTTTCTTTTATCCTGAGAGGTTACATTCAAACTGTGTGACATCTTTCCAGATGCACGTAGCTTCTGAAATGTGTGGTGCATGCAGCTCCAGCAAAAACAGCCAGACTGCACTGCTGCAGACCTTGTGTGAACACTGTGGACTGGCCCTTGCTGCAAGCATTGGCTTTTGTTTACAGCAGCAAAGAACTGCCCAAAGCCTTTATTACTTTCCCAGCTATTCTGAAGCACCTACCAATCTCTCCACTCAGCATGGTCACTGTGGAAGATGCTTTTTGTATTACATGATTTATTTAAAGCCTGTTCAATCTCAATTTATGAAATCCAGATTGTCAAAGCACCACATAACAATTTCTTCTTTTCCTGAACGTCTTTGGTCACTAATAACAATTTTACAGTATGCTGTGCCAAATAAATACACTTTAATACCTTAATCAAGCATTTGGGAAGCTGCTTACAAAGACTCAATGCACAGTAGCATCACTGCAGTTAAAAATCAAACAATTTCCATTTTGACCTCTGTCTTCACACACACCAAACCAAAACCATACCAGGGTTAAAATCTGGATTCTAGCTTTTTGCTATTTTATTACAGCTAATTATTTTTCCCAGCTTGGAGAAGATTTGATTTGGCCATGCTTATACATTTTGTCCCCCTTCCCCTAAACAACAAAAACACAGTTTTAGTGTTTTCAGATGTTGAGACCTTTTATGCTTGCTAAATACACTAATTTGATAGAAAGAAGCAGCCATCAGCCAAAGTCCAGTCTTTTGAAGATTACAGAGCTACGTGACAATTTCTGGCAGTTGGCTGTGGAAAAGTCAGGATCTGTTGGTGTCTTATATCCTGCCTCATTTTTCACATAAGTGTGTGACACACATCTGGCTCTGGAAGAAATGTCAGTTTATCTTTCAGGCCCACCAATTCTCCTCCTGATCCTCTTGGCACTTGAAATTTCATAATCATTTTATCTTCAAATCATACACGGTGTTAATAGCAAAGCATAAAACTGAAATGCTAAAATCCAAAATAGGGGTCAGCTACCTCACCACTAATCTTTATGTTCTGGAATAAAGCTACACAACCTTGCTGCAATAAAAGCACTGGAAACATTTTGGGTTTTCCACTGTGGTGAGTACCACTGGTCATTCTCAGCAATCTGGATCTTAGGATTCAGCAGAATGACTTATACTGAACACACAGAATTTTGCTAAGAGACAATGGGTCAGATTTCTGCATTTTCAAGTGCTGAACACAAACATGCCAAAATAAGAAGTGGCTTCTACCTTCCACTTCCACACCATTTCTCAGCTTTGCACTGTCTGGCACTTTAAGATAACCTTGCATGATCTTCCTTCAACTGAAATGGCCAAATTTTATTGAGCCAGTATCCAATTCTAACAATATCCTCATTCATTGGCATTGTGAGCATTAATGTCACAAAAAACCCCCCCAAAACACAAGAGTAAAACCCAAATAACTGGACTATCCCCATGGCATATTTGACAGCAGTGGGTATCAGCTCTAAAGACATTTTATTTAAAGTTTATTTTTACAGGACATGTCAAACAAAATTCTGCTAATTTGCTCAGATAATAATGATGCAAGTGCTTTGATATCCAGACAAGTGAAAATAAAATGAGCTACAATATTCACCTGAGCTTAAGCCCTTTGAATGTTTACCATGAGGAGAGGAACGGAACAACATACTTGCCCTGTTCTTTTGAATCAAAACCTTTATATGTGGTATTTTGCCAGGAATAGAAATTACTCCTGTTCTTTAAAGTTTGAACCAATGCAGCTGCTTGGTTTAAAAATAAGTTCATGATTACTTTTGCATCCATATCAATAGATCTAAAAAAGAACATTATTCCAAAAATCGAGGCAATATAAGTGATTTTTATTTGTTATTTGAAAGAAATTAAATGGAAAAAAGCCAGGTTTTTTTAAAATGCAACCAACATACTTTCTTCATTAACATTTTGTAATGTTTGACAATGCTTAATAAAATAGCTTTAATATTACCTAAAATGTTGCAATTTAGCCTTTATAAGTTACGCCAAACTTTCCACAGTCCATTCTCCAAAGCCTACTGACTCATAGCAAAAAAGCCAGATTTATAGTTTTGTCCTAAAAATGATTTAAGCTAAAATACCAAAAAGTTGCAAGTTTCCAGGCCTCCCTTTCATATTACATTAATTTAGGAAATATTTTAATGACAGGCAATCCTAAAAGAGAAGCAGAGATGCAGTATGGTTACCAGGCCAAGTTAAGAGTTTGTACAGGGGGGGAAAAAAAAAAAAAATTTGAGACTTTCAAACATTACAGACTTAAAGAGACACTATTAAAGGAATCATATTTCCTGCCTTCTGCTTTCACAATATATATTGTTTTCAGTTGCTGGCAGAGCAGGCTCTGCAGAAACAATACACAGATGACACTTGAGTTTTGTTTCTGGCTACCAATAGCCAGCCCTTCTCCTGGAATTTATTCAAAACTTCCTTAAAATTTAACCATGCAAATCTTTATCTAAATATAGACATGAGATAACTACATGAATCTTTATCTAAATATAGGTATGAGAAAGATTTATTTATATATGTATACACACGTATATAAAATGAGCTTAAAACTAGGACTTGGTAGTTAGGATTCTTCAAGATGAGCTCTAATGTGAAAAAACTATTTTACAATGTCAGGCTATGTTTAATTTTAGAAAATTAAGCTGTTGGGGTTTTTTTAATGAAATAAATCAGCTATGGCAAAACCACATCTGAAAGTAATTTCTAATTGAATATAAGTGAAAATCTGTTGCAATCAGAATTTAAAACTCATCTCCCTTTTTGCCATAGATGGCAGAAATACTGAGTAAATTAATTTTAAATGTTCAGTGCACTCGTCAAACAACTCCAATGCAAATCTAATCCTGAGATCATCTGAAACAGCTTTAGCTCAATACTCCAGACTTTTCCTGAACAATTCCTAGTGGGCACTTAACTCTTGAAAGCTGCTTTAGAAAATATCAGTGGGAAAATAACAAGTCCCACAAGAAATGCCTTGCAGATAACAGTTACCAATCAAGCACAAAAAGCCTGCATTCCAAACCAGCTTGTGGTATTGTTCTAGTCACCTACCTCTAACAAAGAATAATTCCCCAAGGTATTTCAGTTTTACAGAGATTTTCTTCTGCTCCCACCATAAGCAGACAGAATTAATGATGATGCCAAGGAGCACACCCAGCTAAGAGCAGCACTTGGATGTAGAATTAACTTTGTCCTTTTTGATATTTAAATTTATACTCCTGCAGGAGTATAAATCCTATAAACTGATTCCAGATTAAGAGACATCTTACTTTCACTTTCTCCAAAAAAAGAAAAGAAATTAACTTAATTGCCGTCAAAAGCAGATGAAATCTACAATCTGTCCTCCACTAAGTCTTCCATGATACCCTGGAATCCACTGCTATCACTGGCATTATGCTGCTTCAGGGGAAATGAAGCTAATCAGAAAACTAAATATAAAGGCAGTTTTAGAAATACTGTGGTTCTCAAAGGAGACAATTGCAGCTTCCATCAGTACAGAGACATATATAAAATACAAACGTCTACAATAATGAAATTATTATTAAAAAAAAAATCTCTTTCCCCCACATACCAGATTTAAAACATGTCCAAATAATGTTCTTTTGATACTGTTATTGAGATTGTGGTTTCACTGCCAGTTCCATTTCCTTGGCGGCCACTCTACATTTTATTTCAAGTATTAGCTATCATATAATATAAATTCAGCTGTGTTTAAGGGCATACTTTAATTTAGGCAGGTACTCATCTCTCTCTTTCTTAAAAAAAAGTTAATTTTATTACCATTATACATTATGGATGACCATGAACAGTGAGGTAGAAAATCTGTAGCTTTCCCATAGGTATAACCAGAGATACTTACAGCCGTTCCAGTTGTTTCAGATCCTGAAAAGCTCCACGTTCTATCACACTGATCTGATTTTCTTCCAAGTGTCTGCAATTCCAGAAATATCAGTTAATTTTTACCCTAATATAAAAGCAACCCCACTTCTCTTCCAACATTATCAAAATGCTTTTCACCTAGCTATCAATATCAGTTTTAATTGGAGATTATTAAAACAATCAGGGCAGAGCAGCACAGTTTGCCTTGGTCAGTAACAGGAAATTGATTCCAAATTTGCCTCCTGACCTCCACATTTGGTAAATATTTTTGTTCCTAAACTTTTGTAACCACATTTTGCTCAGCAAGGTGTTGGTCTGGAGGCTGGTGGTTACATCCCTAGAACATTCCTAATCTTTCTGGGATATTTGTGTCCCATAATTGAGATAACTGACTTACACAGCCCACAACAGGAACCCACTCGATGGCAATGTATATTTTTTTGTCCAAACTCTGCTCTGCATAGATTTCAGGCTTGCTCTGGGGAAAACCCTCTGTAAATGCTCCAAAGGGGTTCCATCTCCCCAGGAACAGCAGCTGTGTGACAACTCTGTACAACAAAAACACCTGGGACACGTCCCAGCTTTTCACCCTGTCTGATTCTGCTTTTCTGCCCCCCAACACCAACACTGGGATAAGTTACAATTAAAGAAGGCTGAGTTCTGATTTACAGGGTGCAGGGGATGACTGCCATTCCCACAGCAGAAATGCTCCTGGATAGGTGAAGTGGAAGCCAAGGAGGAGAGATTCCAACAGCCCCATTTGAGGTGACTTTTTCCCTCCCCCCAGCACACGCCCATTCCTGCTTCTGTGAGGGCACTCATGCAGGGACTAAACACCTCTGACCACTCTGTGTGGCTTTAGCTAAAACACAGAGAGGAGGAACTCAGCATACAGTGAATCTGGGCTCAGGGAAAAACCAGGGAAAAGCACAATTCTTGCCTGTTCAACAGCCACTCCCCTGCCCCTCAATCCTCTGAGAATGCTCAGAGTTGCTCCACTGGACAGGAGCTGAGAGCACAGACAGCAAGGCAGTATTACCCAGATAAGACCAAGAAATTGAAAATATAAAACTACAAGACCCAACCACATCATCTGGAGATGCTGCTTAAAGGACAGGGAGGAAATGCTGCATGAGGAGAAGGAAAAAAGGATGGAGCTATAAGGGATAAAAGGAAAAGGTGCACAAAGGGGTATTTTGTACATGTGGTGATTGCTTGAGATTGGAAGATTTTTTTTCTGCTGTACAGGGCTACAGGTTTGCAGGTCACTTGTTCCTAGCTCTCATTCTGATGTGTGCAAACAGGACTAGGCCACCTTCCTAGGAACACTGGGAGAGGCTGCAGATTTCTGTCTTCTCACTATACCCCCTGCAAACAGGGCAGGGAGGGAAAAAAGGAAAAATAGGGGTTTAGTAACAGAACTATGAAGAGACCATAAGAGAAACAAAAGAAAAGAAAAATCTGAAGGATGTTTTATTCCGATGATTTCTGTAGCAGACACCACAGTACTGAAAGTCTGAGCAAACAAGTTACAGAAACCTGGAATGAACACAGGACAAAAGCTCCACGTGAAGATGGCTGTTGTACATTTTGATTATTCCTAAAGGCACAAAAGACTGCAGCAGCATTAGGCAATGTCTGACACTATAAAAACCCAACCAAACTGAAGCAACCACTGACATTAATATAGTATAGAACATGTATTTTAATAGGCTCTCAAAATGGTATTGACAGTTGGGATGGGAGCCAAGGAAATCTAAACTCCTCTGCTAGAGATGAGAGAAACACCACAGGAACAAAAACCCTTCCCACAGATTTGAGGTGTTTCCTTATTATATGATGACTTGTTCACAAAGTGTTAAGGTAGCAGGAGCAAAGACCCACCTTTTTCTTAGCAAGATTTGAATAATTGCTTGAATTTTCACTAAAGAACTGTAACAGTTCAACAGTTGCAGCTTCAAGGGCTTGTTTTAGAACACACTCAGAGGAAAACTTTTCATGACTAACTTAGTGGTGCTGTTTGAGGTTCATGTAGAGAAAACAAGAAACCAGGAATGAAAACAGTCTGCAGATTGATGTTCAAAGCCTATCTAGAGGTTTGGTAAAGCTCTTGACAGATACTCTGAGATCAGGATACAGCACCACCTGAAATCTTTGTATTTATGGCTGTGTACTAGACCAAAAAAACTCACCAGTTTCCTTGTGTACAACTTCTACAGCTATTCTTGATCAACTTCTGCTTAACCTTATGCAAAATGCTATTAATGAGACTGTATCTTAAAGTGGCCAAAATCTGAAAGTCCTATTTGCTGGTGTTTCAATATAACTGATTTATGCATGAGTGATTGTAAAGCAGACCAAAATCTTTACCACATGACTTATTCTAAGCTAGTAAGAAACAACTGAACAGATCTGAGACTACAATCACTTTAGTGTAGAACTAAAATTTACTGTTTCCCATGATAAATTGTTCCAGTTTCCTGGTTTAAAAGAACACCAACAACTGAGTAATGTGCCAAAATTACTAGAATGTGATCTCTGGAATTATGGACATTCTAAGCAGTAGCACCCTAAAACAGTCTCACAAAAAACAGACAGGTTTTGTGTTATACTCACAAGACACGAAGATTCTTCAGCCCTGTGAAGTCCGTCTTTGTGATTCTCGTGAGGTTGTTTTTTTCTAGATCCCTGCAGAGGAAAAAGCAGCATTCAGACACTATAACTGACACCCCAAATTCTATTAGCAGAAAGTATCTGCATCACTGGAACACCCACCAGCTGCTCAAACTGTACAAACAAACATTTCCACTACAATCTCAAAAAGCAAGTCATCGATCCTGATGCATTTTGCCTCCTCCTCCTCCACATTGTTCTCACTGATGAAGTTTCTCCCATTTCTAATTCCAGTATCAGTGCTCACTATATGCCTCTTTCCCACTCAGGCTACAATTCTGTAAGAAGCTGTGTATATCCAAGACCCTGCTGAAACAGGAGTACAGGGCCCCAGAATTATGATTCTAAACCCAAGTGAGTCCAACCTGCTGCAGAAATTTGGCCACACAGAGCCTGAAAAGAGAACGACTTAGTTCAGTGACTCCCAAGTGTGGGTCCTGCCCAGATGACTGGAATATTCACAGGTGCCATAGGACCTGGCTTCCCATTTTCTCCCCTCTAGACCTGCCTTTGCCAAGAACCCCTAAAGTTCTGCCAGTTGAGCATGTCCTGTTGTTTGGCCTTAGATATTTCATGGGTTTTAATCTTGTCCCCACTCTTCTCCCTGACCTAGTACTGTCCAACAGGGACAAGACAAACAGCTGGTCTTCATGCCATCAAAAATATGGCATGTGGACAGAATGTATCATATTTTTGGCTTAACTTTTTCAAATATTTGGCATCAATCTTTCAATGAGTCGAAGATTTAAGCAAGACCTTAACTGGATTGAAGCAGTATGTGATGCACTAGCGCACAGAAATAAGTGTATAAGAATATTGGAATCTACTTCTAATGGTTATTGACAGACATCAAAATAAAACTAAAAAAATCCTTAAGTCATAAAGTGGATTATAAACAGCTTTACCAAACTATAAGGGTTAGTTCATGCATCTTAGCACAAGACATTTATATAATACAAGAAACAGTTTCCTGTCAGGAAAGCACAGATGGAAAGCAAAGATAAAGATAAGGAAATGAGGGGGGGAAAGTCCCTATATTTCAGCTATGTGAACAAGACAACCTGTATCCCTACCTGACTTATGTCAGCTGTATTTTAAAAGGTTCACTGCAGAAAAGAAACCACCAAGCCTCTACAGGGCACTTTCACCGCCCGTACCAGCCATTCTCTTCCCCTTGTCTTCATCCTGTCGATTGACTCACTCTTTTCCCCAAGAACACCTTTGAATCTCTGCCTACATTTTTCAGATTTTCCAGCTTAATTTCCTCCTCTCTTCTCAGTTCAGTTCTCCTACCCTGGTGCATCATTAACTACTCACGGGTGTGCCAGTGAGCTGATTGCAAGGCACACTGGAAAGAATTACGTCTGGAGCAAGCAACGCGTAAACAGCTCGAGTTTGACTTGCACGTTGTTCCCCATCTGCTTTTCATGGCATTCCATCACAAGCTTTCCCTTTATCTCAGAGAAGCTCTAGCAAAACACAGCATTAAGCTGGTTGGAATCCCCCAAGGCAGAGAGGAGCCAGCCAAGGGACATGGAGCAGCACAGTGTCCGTGGCCCCAGTTTTTGTGTATTTTGGTAAGACTTGATCTCAGCACAGCTTTCCTTGGCTTGAACAAGGGCATGCACAGCCACCACTCCTGCCATCCACACAGCAACCTCTCCACCACACCCAGTCTGGGACACCCAGTCCCACACATAGCACAACTCTCTGCTTTCAGCCCCAGGAACACTCAACATTCTTCCCCTGGGGAAATCTGCAGCTCTCTGTTCTGAAAGGTTTTAACATTCCTTGATCAACACATATCTTGAGATTTCTTTTTTCTCTGCTCCTGCAGATTGGTACAGCCTATCCTGTATACACAATATCAATCATCCTAATAATCACTTACAAAGTTTAGTGTCTGAGTGAAAGGTTTCCATTTCTGTTATTCTAATTACTTGCACAACATCCTAACCTTAAGAGAAACATTCCTCATGAAGTTCACTTTGCTCAAACCATAACTGCAGCTTCTGTTTTAAAAAACAGTGTTTACCTTTTGAACATTTGCCTTTTCCAGCATGCTCTGCCTCAAGGCTTATCTGCCATTTGAAGAAAAATAGACTAAAACTGTGATGAACTACATAAAATTTCCTCCTCCTGTTCACAGTAGGTCTAACACTGCTGCAAAGCAGTGGATTGCCACAGGTTACCCCATTAGTCAATTAAACTTTGTGCCTGTGAAGTTACTGAACTAATGCAGACATTAGTGGTTTACAGCTGGTATTTGTGGGCAACATAATATTTTATGCTTCCTTTATAAAGTTTGGCAGCTGATTATGGGCTCACTAGTGGGTTTCAACTACAAAGAGCTAAACCTTAACATGTAATCTTGGTTGGCTTTCAAGCACATCAGTGTTCAAAAATATTTTTGGAACCAAACAGATTTCTTGGAAAAGAAATCATCTGGGTCTAAGACATGAGGAAAATAATACCATAAAGGCAAATTTAATTTACATTTCACTTCAACACGTATCTATAGCCAGATGAAATAATTCTCCATAATATTCTCATTGTGCAGAATTCCTGCATTTTGTGTTAATATGTGAGGCCAAGCAGATCTTGAATCCTACTCAACACATCTACATCAGCCACAGGACCAGCTACTAGTCTTGGTCATTTCACTTCAAATAAGATTGTCTAAGAAGTTAAATACATCTAAGAAAACTCCATTAAGGAATACAGATCTCTTCTGGAGTGTCAACAGCAAGGCTGATTATCATGCCACTAAAAAGAAATCAAGAATGACATCTATACCAGCTTTAGTAAAGCACTTGGTATTAAGTTCCTTGTCAATTCATAATTATTTTTTTTTTAGAATAATTTTCAGATAAAGTATGCTAAGGACAATGCAGCTACAGTGGTAGCTTTAAGAAAACAGACTTGGAAGGAATTATTTCAGTGAGAATAGAAACATGAATTGGACTAAAATGGTACAAGACATCATGAAAGTGAGTTCAGATGAGCTATTAAGGGAGCTTTACTCATAAACATGTCCTGCTATGTTCTAATAACAATTTAATTCAACACACATTTTGTAGATGCTGAAGACTGAGTCACACAATGTACACACTTATTACAAACAGGGATGCTTGGAGCAACTGGAGCAAATCCTGCTTCATCGCAATAATTCCTCTGAATTGTTTCATCTTTCATTCTTCTCTAAAGACAATCAACTGAATCTAAGACAGACTTTTCCATGTTTTAAAGCACCAGCATTCCCAGGAGCATGCCAGGAGTGCACAGATTTCCTCTGCTACATTAAATTTTGGTTGATAATTATTCTGTCCATTCTGTTCAGCCACTCAACCCTTCCAAAACATCCGGATGCTCTTCTCAGCCCCCACCCTCTTCCCTGGACTGGATAAAGTTTATCCAGTAAGAAGATAAATTCACTTGTCCCTTCACACTTGGTGCTTCAGCCTTCCAGGCTCTCAAGCCTTGGCAAACACAGCCCCTCATCCTGGAGAGCTCTGAGCCTCCCTCTCCTCTCTGATGCACAAAATCAGGATTGAGCCTGACACCACATTATCCCCACAAGGAGCAGTGCAGCTCTTCCAGAAGAGCCAATAACAACAGCAATCAGATGCTGAAGTCTTGCACAATCTGCTGAGTCTTCAGCTCAATAATTCAGTAGTTACGTATAAATAAAATACCTTACGAAAAATTCAAATCCTTTTGTCCCCATATATACAAGGATGCAAACTTTCAAAACAACACTACGAGCTTGTGGCAAGTTCCTGTTGTAGCCAGAGGTTATTTTGGTACCAGCTGAAACCCCTCTGTATTATAATATCTAAGATAATCTGAATAATCAAGTCTGGGCCCTCATTTGTGAATCCTAAACATACTCAGGTCAATCTCTAACTCAATTCTTCAACATCTTTAAGACTACAGGTTTAGTGTCTTTTAATCAGCTGCTCATTTTAGAGCTCTGGTTGCCCAGTTATTTTTTTCCAGGTACATAGAAGCCAAATTGTAAAAAGTCTTACTAAAGCACAAACCAGTTCTCTCTGCAACTCTGTCACAGGTTGGTTTTGGAGCCTCTGATACACAGGCACTGCACAAGTTCGTGGGCATGCCAAACACACTCATCATGATGTTCTTACTGCAAATGCTGTGTTTTACTTTAAGACAAGGTTCTATTTTGTGCTTGAAAAAAAAAAACCAACACATTTTTTTCTGATCTTATTACCAGACTTCAGGCCTAATTCTGTTACCTTTTGGTTTCCTTTCTAAAAAGAACACAAATGCTGCATTTGGTTAAAGGCCATTTATTTGGTTAAAGCCATTTATTATCAATAAGCCCTCAAGAAGAACAAATTTTCCTCCATTTCAGAGAACTTTCAGGTACCAATCTAGCAAACACATGGCATTCCTAGCAACAAAATCTCTGAAGGTATCTTATGCCCAGAAATTTCATGGCAGTAGCTGATTTTGTATTTCAATGACAAACACAAGTCCTAGATGAGCAGTATTTTGAAAAATATTTATTAATTTTCTAATATTATTTGTCTTTAACCTAAGACAACATTACACAAAATAAGTATTCATGGAAAGCAAAAATAACCTGCTGTCTAAGGAGAAAGAGCACCAGACTTCATTGCAGTCCTCAGATATTTCTTTATTTCCATCAATAAAGAGTTCAATAAGAGCAGTAGAGAAGCTCAACTCAATAAGAACAGTAGGGAAACTGTATTTAAGGAAAAATTAACTGTCATACACTTCAAGAAACAGCTCTTACCCAATTTAAACAGCACTAGGATTCTTTCCTGTCCAGCTGCTTCCAAAGTAAGGTAAATATTCATTTCTAGTCGTGGAACCTCAAACACAAAGTTCAGTTTCTGTTCCTCTTCACATTTTCAAAGTGGTTACCACACACCAGTTCAAAGCTACACAAATTTGTGTCACAGTAGGGACAAACAAATCAGCCCAGAAGCCAACACCCTGAAAGGAGTCTTGATTCAACCAGCACCCCACAATCCACAGGGAAGATGCATTTCACTTCACCTCAGTTTTGGTATTGTCCAAGAAGAAATGCATAAAATTTGTATGTCAAAGAACACTGCTTAGGGACTAATAAAAATCTCTCTTGTTCCCCCTGAAAGCAGGTCAGATCCAACACACCATCTAGAATTCCCATCAAAACAAACCTCACCTGGGACACAATTCCTGCAACTTCCAAATGTTCATGAAGAACAGAAGAAAAAACAATTTCCAAGGAATTTAACAGCACCTGTTTTGGAGTGATAGCACACATCCATTGCTATGGTTAATTTGTACTATATTCCAAAGGGTTTCTTTTAAATGGTAAATCAACATGGAAAAAGTGGGAGCTAAAATTCAAGTGATAATGAATGACTCCAGATTCCTGGATCTAAGGAGCTCCTGATGTTTTTCATTAGCCCAATTCCTCCAATTAACTAAAGCAGCCCTCATTCCTGAGAAACAAGGCTTTTTCTGTGCCACTGCACTGCTAAAGGGCTTTGTCACAAGCCAGCCTGGGTGACAGCTGAGCCATCCCCTGGAAGTTCTCCTGGGCTTTGCTCTCCCCATCCCCAGCCACCAGCCCAGGTAGCCACCATCACAAACAAGCAGCACCTGAGCTGGAAGAAACCTACATTTTCCACAGCAACACTTTTTTTTCACCATTGACCTGGCTACCTCTTGCACTCCAGAAACTTAAAGCCAAGAGCAAAACCTTCTTGACTTTTAGGAAAGCTACCTGCAGGGCTGGAGGCAAAAAGCTGTTCAGTAAAGCTTCAGGAGTGAAGCTTCACTCCTCTTTAGGAGTGTTTTAGTTCTTAGTTTGGGAACGTGCTAAAACCAGGATCAGAGAAGGGACAAAAATCCACTCCCATGTGTGAATGTACCCACACAGCAGATTCTGGCTGCCCTTTGCAGTATCACACACCCAGTATCTGTTTTATTATTTTAACCATTTTCCAGGATTTCTGCTGTGCAGCTAATTTTCTTTAATGGGTATGAACTGCCACCAGCCCCTTAACCTTAAATGACCATAATTCCCAGCAGAAAGCACTTGGCAATTCTCTCCTTTGCCTTCAGTCCAAGAACTTCAAAGTTACAGTGATAAACTACTCAATTATAACACTATCCTGAAGCCCTCTGGCAGCACAATCTGCATATCTTCAGCTTGAACATATTTTCATCTCAAATTTTGCAATGCAGGAAATGAATTCCTGGGACTGGATTTTATGAAATACACAAATTCCACTAGTTTCCAAATCACATGGGGAAGTATGAACATCACTTCTAAAGAAAGACAAAAACTTCCAAATTATATTCAGCTGAAGTAATTTCATTTAAAAAAAAAATAGTACATTTCATCTGTATAAGACATTTTTTCCTCCTAAACAGCTGATTTTGCAAAGGAGCACAGGAATTTATTTTTATTTCTACCAAGCTCTAGAAAGACTGCCACTCTCTGAACATCTCACATCATTAGTTCAATGGAAGAGAAATATTTAAAAGCCCTCCATCTGAGAGGAAATAAACCCATGCAACAATCACAGGTGGGGCAGTGCATGAGCAGGAAGATGCTCTGCAGCAAAGTCTCCTGGAGTCCCATTGTGCCCCAAACTCCAGCAGCAAAGGCCACCTCAACCACAGACAGAGGGGTTTAAGAATTTGAGAGGATTCATTGCTGTCTTGTCCTGAGGATTTCTGACAGCCCACCTGCAATAGTGGGTCAGGGCAGGTTCTCCAGGACAGGAAAGAGACTATCAGGAAGCTGCAATGACATTTGAACAGAGGCTGAGACACCTGGGTTTGCTGAACTTTAATTCAAGATTAAGGGGAGATCCTACTGCAAACTATAACCAGCAGTTTGGAAGCCACAGGCCCCCTTGCCCGATCTGCAGTAAAAACAAGATGGAGAAACATTAGGAGAAAAAAAACAAGGCCTGCCACAATCACCAGTTCTTTCTAAATATTTTGCACAGTTTCAGCAACAAGAACTGCACGGATCCACACAGCAATACTGGGATCCAGCATGTCGACATCTTATAAAAGAATAACCATCAACTCACAATTCAACATTTCATCATTTTTGCTGTAGTTGTTGGATACCACATGTGTGACACTGGATAGTTTCAGTCCTCAGGAAATTTTAAATAGCAATTAAACAGCCACACAACAGTTGGAGTGTGCAAATCCCATGCTGCAGTCCATCATAATTTTGTAACACCTACGCGACAGCTTTTAATTCAAAAAAGGTTAGATCCTTTGTTCTGATTACTGAAGGCTTTCAGGCATGAGTCAGACTGTTTTCTTTCTGTCTGAACAATGAGGAAAATGGACCTCCGAGGTTAAGTGCCCTAATTTTGTGAATAAACTGTCCATTCCTAAGTCCATTACAGTGGTGCTTGGTTAACAGCACACATTAAGTGTCCAAATGATCTGGAACTGCTTGCAGGCAACACACCTCTGCCCTCATCCCTATAAAAATAAATGTAAAAAATTATTTGGCAAACTACAAATGTTAAGAAATATCCAGAAAAAAAAACCCTTAACTTTTTGCAACTTATGCAGTGGCTGAATTCCCCCCAGCAGACTGCAGTGGAAGTCATACCAAGGCCCACAGAAAGCAGCACCATGTATTGAATAATTCAAGTACTCCACTTCTTCCAAGGAAATACATGTTTGTCTCAGCCTGCAGGAATTCCTGTCTAATTATTATAGTGTACAGGTTTTATTATACACACAAAAGAATTGTTATGCTGACAGCATAATGTTTAACAGTACATTTTACACCCCTGTGCCCTTCACCTCTGTCCCCAGAGTCCTGTGCTTGCTCTTGACGTGTTCCAGATCTCATCTGGCAGCATCACCTGTGCCCTGCAGGAAGAACTAAAGGGGTGGAGGTTGTCCTGGCACTTCCTGGTGTGCCAGTGCACACCTGGGCTGAAGAGGCATCTGATGATGGACAGGACAAACAGCACCCAGGGGTGCAGAAACCCTGCCCAAACCTCAAGGGATGGGTATGAGCAAAGTCAAAGTTCAGCTGCAGCTCAAGTTGGCAAGGGTCAGCAAGAACAGCTCCTAGAAGTGTATTAACAATAAAATAATAAACAAGATGTGCTGGTTCCGTGACAGAGGTGCTCTCAGCCTCCACCAGCACAGTCTCCCATGTTCTTGTGTTGAAGGAGGAGAGGAACAGCCAGCAGTGGCAGAGGATCAAGTCAAGCATCACTTAGGCATTCCTGACCTGCACAAGCCTGCAGGAAGAAAGGGCACATCTGTCAGTGCAGAGATCAGACTGATAGAGCTCAGCCTCACCCTGACATCTCCAACACAGGCAAACATCACCTCTGCCTTGGAAAAGTTTAAAAGCACAATGTGGCCAAGTGCAGGCTGGTCAGCAGCAGCCTCATCTGGTGCTGGAAAAGTCCCTGCAAACATTGTAGGAGGCAATTTCTGGCTTTCATGGACATTTCCTGTCTGAATTCCATGTTCTGCTTTGAGCAGAGGATACCTCATGAAGTCCCTTCCAACCTATAAGACTCTGTGACTCAACATTTTCTGCAAAGGAAAAGGTAAAACAAGCATTTGTTGTCTTTTGGTTTTGGGGGAGTTCAGGGAATAGCAGAAAACTTTTAATATTAAGCATAAAAAATATAGGAAATACTTTCAAAATATAGTTGCTACAGAAACATGGTTTGATATGGAGAAGGCAGGATGTGCACATTATAAAGAGTAGCAAATACAGTTCTGTGTTGGATTGGCTCAAGCATCATTCTAATTCATATTAAAAAATAAAAGCCAAGGTTCAAAACAGCACATACACTTCTTTAACTTAATTCTTTTCAATTCTTGATCTTGTTTAGCCATTCCTACTTAACTCCTACAACTGCAGCTCTTCTTTCATGTCCAGCATGACCAGCTGATCACCTGGATTTCAGGTGGTCAGATAACTCCAGTGCTCTTCCAAATCTCAGACAGCCACAAGGCCAAAAATCAGACCATGTCCAGCATTCTGTGGGCCATATGTTCACTCAGCTACCAATGGACAAATCTCACCAGGGTATGAACAGAGATCTGCCTGGGCTTCAACCTTTGACACTTGAGGGCTCATCTGGGCAAAAAGTATCCCTGCAAAGCTCAGCAGAACATACACTGCTTTCACTTGGAATTTCACTTAACAGTGTGGTGTGGGGCTGAACATACCACACTGAAGCAACTGCAGTGTTTGGGTGATCTTCACTAATACAGACAACTTGATATTTCAGACTTGCAATATTTCACACCTGCTCCAGACTGCTGTAAACTCTTGATAACTTGGGAAGACATTCTATGAACAAAAAAAAATTATTTTAGTGAAGCCTGGCATGAAAACCAAGCCTTGATTTCATCACCCTGCTCACTTTCAGACATGCACAGACTAGAAACCCTTCCCAGATCCTTTCCTGGAAAGGTAAGAGAGATCTGTTTATGTTTGAGGTTTTTCTTTTTGTTGCTGTTCAGGATTTTGGCTTTTTTAATGTATAAAGCATCTAGTTTCACCAACTCTATTTGTTGCTAGCACCACCACACTGAGTGTAATGTCTACAGAGGCCACTGAGGAGCAGAGGAAGCCAAGAACTTGCAATAAAATGCATTAGACAGTTTAAATAATTAAAATTAATTTTGAAGGAAGGGGTGTATTGACTTGAAGTTAGCAACCAGATGTTGCAATCAACTTACAAGCAACTTTCTTCACTCTCTAACAGATTCCCACCTTCCTTGTCCCTTATCCTCATCCCACTTTTGGTTTTTCACTTGCTGCAGTAAAGCTGAATGGATTTCACAATGTTTGCTAAATAAACACCAAACTCAAGTTTTCCTAAAGGCTTTTCACAGAAATCTGATGTTTCAAGTTACTGAAACTCCTCGTGTTTATAAAAACCACTTTGCACTAACTCTGCTGCATACATGAGGGTCTATGGAAGAACAAACTTGGAAATTACCTATTCTATAAAATGAAGTTAACATCAACTGGGAATAATCCATTTTCATCTTGTAAAAAACTTCATATGCAGTCAGCTAAATAACTCTCCAAAGGGGAAAAATGAACATGAAACCAAAACCAATGCCAAACAAACCCCCAAAAATCCATAAAACACTTCTGATTGCTCCTTATCTTCTGCTGCCTTTTCATATGTTATCTATTAAAACTCAAAACTCCAAAGGATCATTGGGCTGTTTCCTACACTTTCACATTCTTATCTGAGAAACTTATATCCAGATGTGTGTTTTCATCTCTCTGAAGAACCAGTCTTTCCCTTAAGGTTTTATTTCTCAGTATCTACTTCCCCTTCTGGAAAACAACTTCTCTTTGCTCAAGAATTACCCTTCCATCATTTCTTTTTTCACTCCTTTATTTCTGGTCTCCAGCTAACCTCCCTGCTGAATTTATTTAGGCATTTCAGAAATGCTCAATTGCTTCCCTGTACCATTCCCTGACAATGAGTTCTCTTTTTTGCTGCCCAGCTGTATTCTCAAAACACCATCTCTAACCAGCTCTCCCACTTCAAGGCGATGAGACTGCCAGGGCCTCTTCTCACCACTCTACAACTATTTCACACGAGCTTGTGACCCAGAGGCTCCCACATTGCTCAGTGATGCTGTAACCACTGCTGCCCTCCCCACACAAAGATGTTTCATCCAGGTTTTGCCAAAATCAGCATTTCAAAAAACGTTCCTAACAGAATGCCTCCCCAGTCTAAACAAAACCATCACAGAGACAAGACAAAATTGGAGAAAATCCATAAGTTCCCACTAAAGTCCAGGCAAAACATGCTTTAGAACAAACAGGAAGGCACGAGACACATAAACTGCTTTCTGGATGCATCTTTTCCTTGCTGCAATTTCTCAGAGTCACATTTAAACAACACAGCTCTATTAATTAAACATTGCTGTCTCCATAGCTGTGGACAAGCAGTACATACATATGCAGGATTACTGTAATGGGCTGGATGTCCTGTGATCACATCTGTTATGTGAACTTTGTGCTACACACTCTATCCTAAACCAGAGAGAATGGGCAAACTGCTCTTTGTTAGTTCCTTATGGGAAAACCAGAAAAATTATTAATGTAAAGTTAGATTATATTCTTACCTAAGGAATGTGTAAGAATGCAGAATTCATTTGTTCATTCACCTTGGATAAGGCAGCACAACCCAAGGAACAGGATACCAAACTCTAGGGAGGCATCATCCATTTTTGGACAAAGGAGAACTGAAGGTAGGAATTGGAATATTTTCTACTTTGGGACAAATTGCAGAAAAAAACTATTCCAAATCAAGTCAAATTTTTCCTATTAGGTCGGTATCTATAACACTGCATTTAATGCTAACACTGAAAACCCTTCTAGGCAGACAGTCAGCCAAATACTACTTCAAATTCAAAAGCTGCTGAAATATTTGAAGAAGTGCTCAATATTGCCCAGTGCAAGCCCAGAGAAAATGTCAGAGATGACAATTCAGCAAGACAGTTTTGCTAAACAGCCTTAGAACACTTGGTTTTACTCTGACCTGAGAAAGTCAGGAAGGCTCACAACTCATGGCATCTTTTGAAATTTTCAGGGTTATTTATTAGGTCCCTCAACAATGTACACCAGTAATACCTCACAGTCTACTAACATTTGTATTCTGTACCAGGTAATGATCACATTCCTTACCTGCCACAGGAGGAAAAGAAAAAGACCAATGAAAAAAAAAGCCCAAGGATTCAGGATTAGTCCCTTGACCATTAGAATGCACGAGCATGCACCTTGCCTCTGCTATCAAAATGTTATTTTCTTAGTAGTTAAATGCTTATCTTTTGACACATTTCACAAGAAAGTTGATTCCCATACTCTTCCCTTCCATTCTGTGCCTCTCTACCCACAGTGAAATAGCCAGAACCTTGATAGAATCCAGCTCTTGAAATAAAGTTTGGAGACAGACATGAAAAGCTGCATTTGATAGTGCTGTGGTTTTGGAGATCAGAACCTCAGCTTCACTAATATGAAATTTATTACCACTTTTGTTATCATGCCTAGAAGCACCCTTACAATAGCTAAAGGTTTCTTCACGTTGAGCACTGTGCAAACAAAGATTTCCCAAGGGATTTTCTGCAAAGAAAAAAGAGCAAAGGGATGAAGACAAGCAGATGAAACAGAACTGATGAGTACAGTAGGCACTGTGCTTAACTCCAACACAGCCTAACTTGCACTCCATATTTTGAACTGGTTAATTAAAATTACAGTAAATTTAAAGTTTTGTAAAACAAACTGGGGTATTTTTTAATAAGGACAGTTCCTCTCAAAAAACAGCACCAAAATGGAAGGAAAAAAAGAACAAATCGATCAGAAATTGAGTTCATAATCATCCTCCCCACACTTTCTAAAAGCATGTTGACAGGCTGTTAGAAATGGGTTACTGATCTCCAAATCATTGGTCTCCAGAGCAGTTTATCCTCCCTTTCCACAGAGTCCTGGCTGAAATAGAGTCACCAGTCCTGTGCTTCTGTAGAATTAAACAACTTAAGGTACAGAGAAAGCATTCTGAAAACCTGCAGGCAGCTCCTGTGTCCTGTTGCTGTGGGTGACTGCCAGGGTGCAGAGAGCATAATGTCACCACTGGGACCCCACAGAAGAGGGGCTCCAGAACCTTTTAATATTAAGCATTTCCAATTAATACCTAAATCCAACATTGCTGCCCCAAACCACACTGCCCGTGGGTGCACAGGGCAGGCAGAGAGGTACCAACAGGGATAATATGTCCCAAAATGCTGCCTGGGCTCCAAAAACATTCAACAGATGTGTTTGAGAGTCTTCATCAGTAAGCTGGTACTAATTGCACCAGGCTGATCCTTCTCCAGGCAGCTGAAGCAGCAGGAAAGGCACAGCACCCTCCAGGCAGGAAGCACAAAGGACTCACCTGAGGAGTCCCTTTGACAGAAGGTAAGAATCATTCCTGTGACAGTATTGCAATTATTGAAGAAAACAGGCAAAAATGAACTGCTGGGTAACACCAATTCTATAATCTATAATAGAAGCAAATTTCAGACAGATTTTGAAGACTGATCAATGGAAAGTCAAGACAATACCAGCTTTGAAACAGAGTTTTCTGCCTCATTTTAATCACACTCATGTTTACTGTAAATGCTCCCTTCACCACTGGCAGCAAAGGAGATTTGAAACGATAGCTATATTCTCATTTCTACCTGAGAAACAAAATGAGGGTCTTAGAAAAAGAAGTAAATCACAAATAAAAAGGTAAAAATCTAATTAAAAGCTCCAGAAATCTATCAATCATAAGATTAAAAAACATGTATGGCAGCCAAACAGATGGTGTAAAAGTGAAATACAAAAATTTATTCTGACAGAGACAACTGACAGACCATATTCAGTTGCAGGGGGGGGGGAAAAAAAAGAAAATAACTACCAGAGGTAAGAATCAGCCTCTTAAATTCTCTCTTCTGTGAACATGGCCTTCAACTCAATGTAAAATTTACTGAGTACAGAGCACAGACCTGCTCCCCTTCTCTTCAATGTCTTTAATACCATTAGACAAACCATCAGTTGCTTACAAGGCCATTTGCTAATGGGGAAGAAGCAGTTCCTGCCATTGATGAGATCCATTCAACAAATTAAATGATGACATGTCTGACTAGAAAACAATGAAAACAGATTTAGAAATAAAGCATTCCAGATCTCTACAGGAAAGACTTGAAAAATACTGAAAACAGAGCAGCTTGGTGCATATTGCAACCCAAATATGACTGAAACCCAGCCTTTTCTGATCCTGAAAATTACTTCAGCAAACAAAAGTAGAATTGATATAGTTTTACTCTGGCAAACAAAACCTGTTAGTGAATATAAGAGGGATGGGAGTCACAACAGCAATCCTAGATCAAAATCCATATCATGTTCTGCTAAAGCACTTGAAGCAATGGGAATTTCTGGAAGCTCCCTGTGACCTCAGCAGCAGCAAGGAGCCAAGGACAGAGCACCAGCCTTGCCTTCAGACCTCACAAGAGGATGGGGAATAAATCTGACCTCTATTATGACATTTTCTGAGCACCACTGGTCCCCTGTACATCCCTGTAGCAGGAATGTACAATCACCTGAAGGAACCTTTGTCACACATTCCTTGTAGTCACTCATTCTCCATCTTGTTGCCAACATTATTTTTCTTGAAAAAACTTTGCCCTTTGAGGTTTGCTTTAGGTTTGCTCCCCAAACTCATCCTGACTCCTTCCTTCCTCACCTGAAGTTAGAAACTTGCTGTCTAACCCAGAGGGACAAACATCACTGTTTTGTCTTGGAGAAGTGGAAAATAAGCCCAACAGGAAAAGAGAAGCCCCTTCAGAGAGCTGTGGGAACACAAGATGTGGGAGTGGATTCCTACAGGTGCTCTCAGGGACACTATGGGAAATCCAGCACAAGAGACACCACACAAACTTCATCAAGAGTTCTGGGAAAATTAAGAATTGAAATGAATTTAAATTAATTAAAATCGCTTGAGTTATTAATTCCTGCGAGGGAACACATCCTGATTTAAGCCTTCTGAATAGGCTCTGCAGTAAACAAGCTCACTTCCTTACATGCAGTCACTGAAAATCCTTATTAGAGCCAAGTTATTTTCCCCTATTATCACTACTTCCCAAGCTCCTCGTGAAATTTCTGTGAGAAAATAATTTTTCTCTGCTCTGTGGAAGTTGAGGAATAACCTAAACACTCCTGAAACACAGACAACAAATGATATCCAAAGTCAATGTCCACACAGGACAAGTTACTTTTGTTTTGAGCACAACTGGAAGCACTTGTACACTGGCAGTGACTTGACAAAAGATTACAGGTAGTTTTCACTATAAAAGTCAAATGACAATGTACAACACAGAGTTTTATACAATCACTATACCAATAAAAGAGAATTAATTTTACTTCTTTTTGGCCTCACATCCCTACAGGTAAGCTATACCTGTATTCTTTGCTAAATGCTTCCCCAAACCCACACAATGCACAAATTCCAGAGATATGGAAGTAATGATCATCTGTGTTTTAGGACTTCCTAAAAGACAACAGCTGCTCTTCAGAGGGGCAATTTTCCTTTGGCCTAATCCCTTTGCATGAATCAATACTCAGCTGCAGAAGTAAGAACACGAATAAAAGTAAATAGTCTCAGAAAAGCTCATTAAAAAGTTCTGCAGGAAGTAGCCTGCTCTCTTTCATCTCAAAATCTAATCCAAATTTGTGCAAATAAATACAGGCAACATGACAATGGCCACGACTTGCTTCTGTAGCTACCAATTTACAACAGCTAATTTCATCCTCCTTCCTGCTCCCATCACTTCAAAACCATGTAACAAATTTAATAGCACCGGGCTGATCCCACCCAGGTTCATGCCAATGTCCACTCAAGCACTACTCCAGTCAGAGTTCCATTGGGAAAGGGAAGTATCCCCATTAAGTCAGGGAACTCAGATGAGTTTTCCCAGGATCAGTCCCTCCAAGAGCAAGATTTTCCAAGCCAAAGCCATGTACATCCACTCACCCACTCCTGACCTAGGGAAAAAAAATACCTGAGAAATGCTCCATGTAAGGTTTTGGAGAGACTATTACTACAAACAAATGAGTGGTAATCGCCAGTGGGAAGAGCTCTAGAAAGGCAGAATGTCAGGGTAAGAGTCACATAATTGTATTTGCATGTGTTTAACATCACCTTCTGCAGGAACATGGAAGCATTTGAGACAGGAGCTTAGATTTAATCTGGAGACAGAATTGAGGAAGTTGAAGACTTATTACAAGCCAGTGCAACTTCAGCAGCTCCATCCACCTAGGCCAAAACCACCCTAATAATATATTTGTGTAACAGAAACCCCAGACCACATGAAAACTCAGGAGTAAGCAGATGACTAAGCTTCTAAATTGCACCTAAATGTGGACACACTCAATTTAGCTGCTCAGACAAAGCACAGAACAGATTAGTCTTGCAAGCTTTATCAATTTAGCAAGGTAAAGTATCCTTCAAATGAAAGACAAAACAAAGCAATGACTAACACAGGAGAGCTATCAATTAAACAAGAGCCTAAGCCACCAAACAAACTCATCAAGAACTCAAACATGGTGAAATTCTCCAAAGAAGCTTTTATACATTTATAATGGGCTGCTAACTGACAGAGAGATAACCAGGCATGAACGGGAGGAAAAACACGAAGGCTCGTGCTTCACATCCAAACAGAAAGCAGACACTGACCCAGAAGACTTCTGAGCAGTTTCTCAGTATCACTTGTTCCTCTCAGAGCTGAGGAACTCAGCTGTCAGGCAGGTGGCTTTGATCTGCTCCACTGCATTTATGCATCATCTCAAACTAAACGTGACTATCAGCATTATTAAGTGTTATAAAGCACCACATGTATAATATTCTACATGTATAGAAAATATTTCCAGTGGAGGAAATTATATAAATAAGCACCTCCAAGAACTGAAGCACAGCTCAGCAAACTCTGATGAGGGGAGTTTGATGAAGCAATCCTAAGGAACGTTTCAGAAAGGTAAAATACTTGGGATTGTCATGGATGTATTTACATGTCCTTAAATTTTCTCCCTTTATTAGGTCAAAATGTCATATCAGTTGCACGGCTAAAATAAAAGAATTGCTGTGCCAGCCCCGAAGTTATCGAATAAATTACTAATTTTTCTCCAGAACACAAAAAGTCTATCAAATTCTATTGTTGGCAAGCTGCTGAGTTGCTTCTCAAGTGTGGAATGGATCAGTAAATACCAACAATAACTACAAGGGCAGCTCCACCATCCTGCTCAAGGGCCTCTGTGGAGGAAATATTGCAAATATGGAAGATGATGGCTCTCCTGGGCATTCCTTATCCAGAACAAGGATAATTGGAAGTCACTCCTGGAAGTGACAAGGATTTGCTTCACCACTTATTTTCTCCAGGCTGAGTAATTTCCTTGTGCAGCAGGACAGCTTTCACCTCTTTTTAGCCCTTCATGAGAGCTGAGCCAAAGCTTCCATCTCAACCACATAATTAGAAGACTATCATAGAATGTAATAACAAGGTAAAAACTGCAACACAAACCTAACAATGCTTGGTATATTTGCAAAGTTACTACTAAAGATGAATCTGTGTAAAGATTAAAAATAAGAGTGTGGGACTGTTTTATAACTCTGTTTCTGTGATCACTGGTTAATCTCGGGATTTTCTTCAAGGTAGAAATCACAGGTACAAACCTACAGACCTTCAAAGTGTCCAGGAAAAAAAAAAAAAAAAAAAAGAAAGCAAGCAAGCATCTAATTTCTCATGAAGAATCAGTAATCAAAGCTAGTTCATTTCATAGAACTTCTCAATAAGAAATAATTTTCCCCCTAAAGATATTTCCCCATTGTATCCTTGATGTTGTATTTTCAGTTTTCCTGGGTTTCATATTAACACAAATTTGAATAATATTTAACTTGGCTCCACTAACCCAAACAATCCGTAACATTTGTCCAAACATAACTCTAAAAGCTTAGTGGCAAAATATTTTAAATGGTGCCATTAGATCTCTTAATAATTAAAGCAAAAATTCTCTGACTTGAACAGGTATGCGGAATTTTTTAGCTCAAGAGAATGCAGAGAGAAATAAATACCTTTCCAGAGCATAACAGTTTAAAAAGGCACTTCGTGTGTGGCCATCAAGAAACCTGCTAAAATTATTTTCCCGACACATAAACATTTCTGCAAGATTAAAAGTATTTTTGTGATTTCAGATACGATCGATTTGGTCCTATTTACAAGCTAAACACACTAAGTAAGAAGATTACACATCAACTGTTATGTCATAAATAGTTACGAGGTTGCCGTGGACCGCAGGCAAAATTGAGATACTCTGATATATCCTGTGGCTGACTGATGTTCCACCTATGAGCAGAATTTAGACTCGGAGGAATAAAACCTCTCTAGTGCTTATATTAGAAAATCCGAGTTAGTGCAATTAGTAGAAATCTAGATTTGAAGGAACTGATACAAGCTTTAAAATAGTTGTAATGAAGATGTTGGTGAACACCTAAAAACAGTGAAAGGTTCACAATGGATTGACAAATGAAAACTGAAAACAGTATTTAAAATACGGATTACAGTGTTACTACATGACTTTCTGTATCTTATTTCCACAAGGTTTCAGCCACTGAATGATCCAACTATAAACTATTTATGTATGTAACAAAAACCCAAACAAACCACCCAACACAGCTACATGTCATACTTATCAGTGGTATCTCTGAGGTTAAATGTTCAAACTGAATATTGTGAAATTGCTACTATTGTTCTTTTTGCAGCCATTAATCTAAAACTTAAATCTGTAAATACCACTGAAAAGAAGAAGACCAAGACAGTGATTACACTCTCAGTCATTCTTTTTAACACTTAACCTGCTAAGGGCTAAGAGCTTTCTTCTTCTGGCTCAGCTTCCTGCAGAAGGCAGGGGAAGTTCACCCCTCTGTGATGTTCCTCCTCTCAAATGAAACCCAGTAACAACATTAATTCATCCCCCTAAAACTCCAGCTATAACAAATTACCATTTATGAAATGGTTCTCAGGTGGCCAACTAACCTTGTGCTTGTGAATCATTTTAACCTGTAATTTAGAAGTTCCATTCTAGCCTTTAACTCTTTAAACCACTCCAACATCTCACCAGCAAAGCACACAAACCACCCGTGCTATCAGTCAGACTCCAACTGGCTTGGCATGCTCCTCTGGTACTGGTTTATTGTGGGGTTTGTTGTACCAGATTTGGGGGTTTTACTGGCTCTAAAATGCCAGATTGCTGCCCATCAATTTTAGACTACACAGGCACGGAATTAAGGTTTCTATAGCACTGACATCTGAAAACTATTGCTCACACAACTGAGGTTAAAAGGAGGGCTGATGTGGCCACAAAACATTAAAGGTTGTAGGACA
The DNA here is from genome assembly GCA_013400775.1 of Chaetops frenatus. Classification (NCBI taxonomy): domain Eukaryota; kingdom Metazoa; phylum Chordata; class Aves; order Passeriformes; family Picathartidae; genus Chaetops; species Chaetops frenatus. The sequence goes on along the minus strand of VZTR01027113.1, from coordinate 79,159 downwards.
GTGCAGTAAGAAAGCTGCATAGTGCTGTCATTTAAGAGCTCTCAGTGCCATAAAATGCATTTAGAAACAGACAAGGATTCTATAAAATTTCATTCCGCCACAGAACTTAGCCTTTAGGAGTGCTCTTTGCACAGAAACTTTTGTTTGCTTAGTAACCTCATCCAGCTCTCTTCCTCGGAGGAGAAACTGCCTGAGAATTTGAAGTTTCCCCAAGTCTATGACCCAGAAGGAAATAAAACAGGAAGTCAGGCCATACAATCTACAGCATTTGCTTAGGAGTTCAAAAACATTTTAAGTCATGAGCTGATCCACACGAGGCACAGCTGAGCGCTCCCTCCTGGGGTCAGCCCCGGAGCACGGTGCCGAGGCTCTGGTGAACATTCCTCCCTGGACGTGTCCCTGTTTGGCAGCGGGCACTCTCTGAGATGTGCCATCTGCTCTGCATTAAGGCACGTCAGAGACGCCGTCCCCTGCACCGGGCGAGTGCCAGAACTCTATCAGAAAACTCAAGTTTGCTTTCAGCTTTCTCCCTAGGAACTCACAGAGCAAGTAAAAACAGCCAGCCGAAAAACTCCCGAGAATTTACAATACAGGGGGATTTGCTATGAGCGCATTCATTATTCTCCGTGCTCCCCACAGCGTTACGTTGCTATCATGAGCCCTGAAGCAGATTAAAAATTGAATAACCAGCTTCCCCGCAGCAGTTTAAAACAGAAATTAGAGGCTGTTTAACGTGACTTCTACATTTGAATTAGTTTATGGAAGCAGTCGGTTTTCCACGGTGATGAAATCACCATGCTGAGAAAGTAAGGAGAAACTGCTACCAGCCGCTAGGTGAAAACATCCAGGTTTCTAATTGCATATTAAATTGGTGTTTGCACTGACAGCGATTACAGCCGGGAGCACTCCAGGTACAGCTCCGAACTCCCATTTCAAGCAAGTCACTGCAAAACCCGATCGGGCGGCAGCTGCAACTTCACGTGAAACTCTGAAACCGATCGTTTGTACAAAGGCACAGCGGCAGGAGCGCTGGAACTCCCGAAAAGCTCCTCCCCTTCCCTCCTGAAAACATTAATCCGTGTTGGATTGCTGAAACTCCTGTTACCGAGTGCTCTGCACTGATAGGCAGGTGTTGGGAAACTCGTCCCAGGTGTTCCTACAAGTGCTCGAGAAGCCCTTAACGGTTTTTACTTACAGTCTCTCCGCATTCCTGGGAATATCCCTCGGCACAGTTTTGAGTCCCAGTCCATGACAATCCACATTGGAAGCAATACACGTACACTTATGCGGGCATCCTCCAACAGGCATCCAACTCACGGAGCTCCACAAGCTCAGGAGCATTCCAAGGCAGAGGAACGCACTTCTTCCACCAGACAGCATGGTTCTGGATGGCTTCAGTGGGTATAAAAGTGAGCGCGAGCAGCCGGCCCTTAAAGATGAAATGCCTCTAAGAAAAAAGGGAAAAGAAAACAAAAGGCTCTTAGTACAGCCCAAGGGAACCCACCACTGCCATCATCGCCGGAGCACCAGCAATGCTTCAAAGGCGCCCGAGAAGGTCACGTTAGGTGGAAGAAGGTGGGGAATTGCCTTTCGGGTTCAGGTTTCTTTCTGTTATCTACGAACGGTACCAGGAGGCAGATAGTTTAAGAGAGCTCGAGCCAGATGCGTCCTCAGATGAAAGAGAACCCGGGAGCGGAGGCAAACACACACAAAACATCCATCAGAAGCGGCGGCAACCTCCAAAACAGCCTCCTCCGCTCTGCACCGCCCCCCCTGGGCCGGGCAGGTACCCCGCTGAGGGGACGGCCGGGCTTTCGCAGCGACCCCTGGGCCGCGGGCCCGCCCCCGGCGCGGGCCGTGCGGGGCTGTGCCGGTGTGCCGGAGCCGTGTGGGGCTGTGCCGGGGCTGTGCCTGAGCCGTACCGGGGCCGTGCCGGAGCCGCGCTGCCGCCGGCGCTGCC
>VZTR01027113.1:41830-68977 GCA_013400775.1 Chaetops frenatus | reverse complement strand
TTCTTGAAAAATGAGACTCAATGTCGAAATACCAATTTACCCTATAGTGACTATAAAGCCTGGCTTCATAGCCAGAATGATTTTTAAGCTTGAGGTTTTATGCCTTAGCAACTCACTCTATACCATTAAAATTATTCTAATGCTATTGTAGATTACTGTCTCACTATGAGTAGTCTAAAAGATTTGACTTGATTTTTCCCTTTCTTTAAAATCTCTTTTACTGCAACTTGAACCTTCTTTACTGTCTGTCATATACAATCATCTATCTACCTTTAAGCACAGAGAAAAGCAAAAAATTCACATCACAGATGGAATTATTTTCCAAGATGCTGTGCAGAAAACGTATTTCAAATTTCAATACAACTGCTAAATCTCTGGCAACAGCCTTTTTCCTCCATAACCACTGTCAAATGCAGTTATTGACAACCTCCAATCATCATTTTCACTTGCATTGTTAGTCTGATTTTTAATGCCTCTTCTCTCTCATTTGAGCTTGGCCAGTGGAATTTTGGACACTGCAGGATCCAGTGCAGTTACCACACCATCCCCAACAGTTCTGTGTTTCAGAGAGCACAGCTCAACACTGAGCCTGTTGCCTTTTTCCCAACCTGGAAATGAAACTCCAGATAATTTCAAATAAGGAAGTAATATAACAAATGGATCTTTATTTGAAGGCTTTTGTAGAAATCTTTCAATAACTGCCCCTGAAGGCCCTCAAATAAAGATCCACTGTTATATTACCTCCTTACTAAAATCATCTCGAGTTTCAAGCCAGGCTGGGATGGGACACAGCTCCCAGATCGGGGCTGTTTGTGCCATAACAGCTTTGCCTTCATTCTGCACCAGGTGGTGAGCACAGAACACCAGCTGGGCCACTTGGGCTTGGTATTTAACTCTCTTGGAGTGGATTGAACAGGAGACAGTAATCATGACAAGTGACTAAACAAGCATTAAGCAGTTGAAGGTCTGGGGGGAACTAAATCCAAAAGATATGACCACAAAAAGGAAGCAATAGAATTATTCTGTTACTGGATGTGAAAATGAACTAAGAAAGCGGAAAGTAATTGCTGTAGGAAACCTGGATTCCTGCTCACTTCTTGATCAGTTTGAATTTAGGATGAGCTTTTCTCCACCATTTGATTGTCATACAACAGCTTCCTTGTGCCAAAATATAAGTAATTCCAGGAATTAGGACAGAATTTCTTTTGTAAACAGGCAACATGGAACAGGTCCAAGTGCATCAAGTGCAAATTTATCTGGTTAGTGGGAACTTTTCTGGCAATCTAATTATTGAAGTAGCAGTTTTAGAGCCTAAAATAGCCAGAAGACAGATATACAAAATGCCAAACAAAGGCTTTGAAGTTTCAATTGGAAGTCTAAAGTGTTCACTTCTGCATTTCACACAAATAAGATTTTTTCCTGACCCAATGTTTTGTATTGGAAATCTTTGTAGTGTAATTAGGCAGAATAAATATGCAGGGGCAAAGGCCAGCTCATAGAAGAGAGAAGGGTGCTGGGTTTGGTTTGTTTTGAGATTTATTTATTTTTTTTTTAATCAGAACAACATATCCAGTGTGAATACAGTCAAGTATTTTGACTGCAGTTACGAATAACATCACTTCTTACTGACACCTGAAGTCTCTTCCTCAGGACATAAATTACCACTGCCCAAGTGTAAAAGGCCAACAACTCTGGCTCTTTCCATGTTCTGGTATTGACTTCCATTATTCCAATTCAACATGAGCTTCACTTCTGTCTCTCGTGTCACTTTCCAGTGTTCAGCTAACAACAACAACTCCTAAAGTTCATGCAAAATACACACTGAATTCAAAATGACACTTGAGGCTTGGCACATTCCAATGCCCATCCAGTCTGGTTGGTACTGTGGCAGTAGCCCTCTCTCAATGCAGCTTTTAGGCAAGGCAGCTTGAGCCATTACTATCACAAATGTTTCTGCAGAGCCTGGCATCACAATTTAATACCATCACCTTTCAGTGATGTCAGATTTACCATGTCCACATAAAGACATCAGGAAATGTGCTTTTCTAGTTCTGTGTATTTTGAGACAGCACTCAGCCAAGTCAGGCTTGGTTTCCTTTCCAGGTGTTCACCTTTATCCTCACTGCTATTCCAAGGTCCTTGTATTGTTGACATTTCAGAAGGACATTCCCAGCAATGCCAGAGCATCTCTGTGTCCTCACTCACCAAATTCTTGGTCAATCTGCCTCCTGCAGCTGGGTCACCCCTGCTGTCACTGCCAGCCCCTGCTCCCTAAGCTGGGTATTTCAAGCAAGAGATTCAGCAGCCCAGGTATTCAAGGGCTCAAGTGCAGCTCAGTTCTCCTTAGCTGACATTTATTAGAGCCTGACTAAAACAATCTGGTCCCAAATTCTGGGCTGTTGCCAATGTGTTGTTTCATTCTGTGTTTCTGGGATTTAACTGATGAGATGAAAAAAGCATTATTGGAGACTGGACTGAGTGGGGAAAATAAAAGGGATTCTGAGAACCCCAATGAAAGGTATATTTAGTACCACTGTAGGGAGATGTATGCTGATTATAATGCCCTGCTCTTCTTCATTTATTTTCTTAGAAACTATCAAATCTCTCAAAAAAAGCAAAGTATTTCTGTACCAAAGCTACACACGGAGGAACAGGTAAAGGGGAGCACCCAAAGCAAAGGGCTTCCCATGCACATTCAACCCTCCATACATGAACTAAATTACTATATTCAACAAAGTTTCATGAAGCTACCATTGCTGACACCATACATTGCTGCCATTCTTTCACACCTGAACATCAGTTTCCCCAGGCTTTTCATCATGGTGCACTTCAGAGTTCTTTTTATTTGACCTCCAGAGCAGGCTTTAGGTGTTGCAACATCTGGCATTTTCACATTCACTGCAACCCAGACAGAGGAGTTACTGAAAATGATGACCCACAATACAACAAGGAGCCACAATGAATTTTCAGCATCCAAAAAGGGTTGCAGCTCTGAAGCAACCTGCAACTCTCTTAGTAGCTTCAGGGCAGCCATCTGGAGATGCTGCTGAGCTCCAAGAGAAGAGTAAGGTTGAATTCAATGCAATTACAGCTGGAACTTTCACCTCTGAAAGAAACTTCTCTGCCTTCTATGCTACTGCAAAATTAAATACCAAGTAGTTCAGTATGCTCTGACTGCACAGAACATTTGTCAAGATAAAAAGAAAACATGGAGAATTCAAATATAAATGACAACTCAGCATTTTCTTCTGTATGTACAAGTATTAAAGAGAAATCATCTAAACAGCAAGTGCAAGAGAGATCATGGCTAAGCTCAGGATGTAATTCAGACTCAGTTCTCTTTTCACCATCCTGATCATCATCTCCCAAAGAAAGAAGGAACTGGAAGAATCCTCCCCTTAAACCCAAGGAACAGTACAACAACTTCATTTATACTCAATGTTTGGAAATGTTGTTCAACCATCTTATTGCTGCCTCAAAAAACTTTGCAGAAAGAGGTCTTTAATTGTATAAAATAAACTTCTGAAATCACTCATCGAAATAAATATGCATTAGAATTGTAGGGATTTTTCTTCCTCAGCCCTTAAGTTCTGTGATTATAACACCAGGAAAAGATTTGTTCTTCCTGCTGAAGTTTATCACACAAAGCCTTATATAAAGTTTTCAAATACCCTGCCAATAACAGAACTATTCCAAGAGACAACAGAGAATGTGTTTAGAGAGCAGCAGAGTTACAAAGTGCAGACTAAGAAAAAATGCAACCATGATGAAATATGTTAAGCTGTATACTTTGGGTATTACTTGTGTATACAGATACAGAAATAACCACATTTTCTTGTAGGCCTCCTGACCCATTCCATAGAATTATTGCCAAAATCTTTAAGTGTTTTGGATCTGCTTAATGCAAATATTTTGTTTGTAATTATTGATTGCTTCACTCTTTTTTCAGATCTTGAAGACACTTTCCTTCAACTTCTTTAAAATTAAGAACCCTAACATCTCTAAGACTACCTTTATTCAGACTGCAAATACTTTCAGGAACAAAAGAATAGTTAATAAAAACCATTGGGAAGTTTGTGGCTTTCTGGGGATTTTTTTTTTTTTTTTAGTGGCAGTTTTTGCTTTATTTTTTTAACTATTAAAGTTGTATTTTACTTCATTAAAGTTCCCTTGTCATGATTTTGCTACCAGTTCAGCATTCATCTGTCAAATGAAATGCCTTGTTACAAACTGCTTTTCAGATAATGGATACCTAAAGCTTTCCTTGAGTAGGATATTCAAAGTCCATTGCATCTAAATTACCTCCTTGGTAACTATGTCAACTTGGAAAATTTTAGGATCAAACTAAGGAATACCTGTGTTTGCACATTATTTATCTTTACACACAAAAAGAATAAATCTGGAAACATTACTCATCTGAAAGTGGTTTCCCAAATTGGATCACAATCACTTAAGGGTGCTACTGAACTGCAGAGGAAGCTCAGCCCATTTAATGCACTAACCAATAAATTCTGCAGTTATTCAGCACCCATCTGGATTAGCTTTTGAAGCCTTCCTGGGTGAAAAATGTAATAGAATTTTCACTACCTATTACTATTACTAAACTACCTTTTAGATATTTACCTTTTATATATTCCCTGTAGAAAACAAAGCCCTCAGACTCAATGTAAAAGTAAAAAAAAAAAAAAAAGCATCACTTATGAGAACAGAAATCAGTATCTTAACCAGACCTTTTCACACTTTCCACCAAGTTATTTTCATCCAGTTTGAGGAGGGAAAAAAACACAGAAACTGCAACTTGATCCTGAATTTATGCACTCACTGCCCTGACAATGATCATTTTTATCTACTCTATTGTGTTCAGTACACAATGTTTGTGATCACTGCTCATCACAGTAATGCAATATAAGAAATTTCAGATTATTTTTCTTGACCCAAAATATTCAGGAAGCCATACAGACTAAAATCAGATGGAATTTAGCCTTCAAAAGCTTATGGAAGGAATGATAAGGTTCACTAATAGTGAACAACCACCCCTTCTCACAGATATTTAGTAATCCATCAGAGGTTATCAACAATGCTCACTGAACTTTAGAAAAAGATAATTTTTCAAAGTCCCTTTTAATTCCTGCCTCCAACAGCTCCTCTCACTACCACAGAGGGCCCTCCCAGCTCAAGCTTGTTCCCTTTGGAGCACTTTGATGAGCACAAAGTCCAGGAATAAATTCAGCATTTGATATGCTGCCAGCAGCAGTTCTCTGCCTACATTTGCTATTTTTTTAGCCTCATGCACAAACCTTCTTAAGACTCAAGTTCACTGTAGCTGACTCTCCACTCTGAATTTAGAAATTCCAAGGTTAGCCAGCACCCACCAAGGCAGATTTCAGTCACTGTGCCCTGTTCTGCAGCCCTGCTCAGCGTGAGCTCACACACAAAATCCCCTCTGTGCCCCTGCACAGACACCAGCACACCTCAGACCCAAAGCCCTCCAGCTGCACACCATGAACTCAGATTTTACAAATCCACATCTGCAACAGGAAATTTCTAGGAATTAGCCATAACAGCTCAGTATGCTGTAAGACAGACAAAGCTCTTTCCAGATGTGACTCAGGGTTTCCTACCTCAAGTGAAGGGTAGGATTTGTGCTACTGGAGCTTTGGGCTGCTCTCAGAACAACACCACCAGCACAGGTTGTTTGACTGATGTCTTCTTACCTCACTCCAGCTTCTCCTTGAAGAGCTGCATGTGTTACAATAGCACAGAGCTCTTATTTATACACATGAATTCATGTTCAAGGGACAGCTGGTATAGAGAGATCCTGATTCTAAATTGCCTTTGTGCATAAATGCTGTTTAAAATAATCTCTTCTGATCAACAGTCAGCTGCCTTTTCACTCCTCACCTGAGCAGCACTCAGTGTGAGGTGAGACACAAGAAGCAGAGATACCTCAAGCTGAACCAGCAGAAGAGCAACATGCAGGATGACAAATCAGTTAGTGGTGCAAAAGGAAAAATTCAAGAAACACAGCAGTAACTTTGCACATCAGTTCCCTGGTGCAACTCCCATGGAAAGAGAAATCTATCATACAAGGAGAAACCCTCAGAACAGCATGATTCCTACAGTGCAATAACAAAACAGCTACTGAAAGGCCCAGCTTTAATCCTGCCCCAACGTAAAATTAATTTAATATATTACTAAAAGCCACATCTTCTGTAATAGCAACCCCATCAAAACCAAATAATGATAATGACATTCTGAATGAGAACATTTGATGGTTAAATATTGCCATGAGGTAACTGTTTTTGCCCAAAAACACCCAAACAACCTGTTCTGGTAATACTCAATTCCTACTAGATGGGATACATGCTCTGTATTCATTATTCACACACATCTTGCAGATGAGGATCTGATGTCTTCAGATGTATTAACTTACCCCATAAGAAAAACCTACCTGGGCAGGAAGGAGCTGTTAGTAGGCTTTCGTTTAATGACACTGAACTTAGCAGAATTGGTGTTGGAAATTTCAAACTACAACCAGCACTCTTCTGTGGTTATTTTAGTCCACTTATTCTCCTATGAAATAAAGACATTTCTATTTGACTCTTAAACTGAACCAACTAATCCGAGTTGGAAGAGTTCTGGTTCCCTGTTTTCCTACTGTACAGAGCTGTCTCTTCCTGATTTTGCCCACCAGAAACTGGACCTGCTAATTCCCTGTTATACTGCAGGATCTGGCCAAGACCTGCCAGCCTGTCTTCATGGACTTCCTGACTTGACAATTTTTACTTCCAAATTCAAATTTGAATTTCTTGCAGTCATAAACAATTCTTTGGCATAATAAAAGCATGATTTCTGATAAGATTTAAATACCTCCATGAAATCTCAAACAATTGTTACTAACAGTGCACAAATACATCAGAAAGACAAGACCGGGAAGCATTCCAGAAAGACCCTCACTGAGGCAGACAAAATGCACACTAACAGGATGAATGAGGTTTCCACATTTACTGTAGAGAGGACAGACTTGTCAGAATATTTTGAGTTTCCTTTTGAAGCCAGTTTTTAAGTCACTAAGGTATCCATCCTCACCCCCTAAACCAGCTACTTCAAAACCAGTCAGCAAGAGGAGTGTTTAAATAGGAACTGTGTTTGTGTTGTCTTCAGTTTTGTTACTAAAAAGAACCAAGGCAGGAAAACGTTGCTTATCTTTCACATGTCTTAGCCTTAAACTACATCCAAAGTCAGGAGTAACTATCTGAAATTGTAAACATCATACACTTAAGAGATAATCCAGAATTCTCATTTTGGGAAAAAACCCTAACAACAAAATTCCCTACAACAATGCTCATACTATTTTTTTTTTTTTTTTTTTTTTTTTTTTTTTTTTTTTTNTTTTTTTTTTTTTTTTGTTAACAAATAATAATTCTTGTGTTACTGAAAATAAATTGTTAATGATGCTTTTGAAGAACATGGAAGGTAAAACTGTGTTAAGTGCTCCTTAAAAATATCTGTCCCTGCACTGAAAAACACTCGGTGTGCATATTGAATTTAGGGCCAAATGATGACACATTATGCAATCTAAATATTTAATAGAATCATTAGTGCTATTTATGGAAAATCCTTGCATATAGAATTACATCTCACGTGAACTCTTAAAAAGGCTCCTAAAGCTATATTTCAAGTTGAAATAGAGTGAAATTTCAACTCAAAATTAAAACTAGCTGGATTATTATAGATTGGAAAATGCTGGTAAAGTCCATACTACCATATCAGATTGCAGGATATGCACCAACTTTATATTAAAGTTCCAAGGCTTTAAGAATTAAGTAGATTCTAATTAATTAGTAGGATAAATACCTTGCCTTTTTTTTTTTTTTTAGTGTCTAGTAACACCTAAACAACCCATGAGTGATGGATGTTCCCATCAAAAACGTTTATACAGTAGTCTGGGCATGAGAAATTGTCCTAGCAGATTGTAGAGGAAAGTGACAGCGAGAACTATTGCTTCAAGAGTGTGGGTTGTCATTCAGCTCCTACAAGTGACATGATAAATCAGTGTCTCCAAGTATTTCATCTGAATAATGCTGCTCCAGTCATGAAGGAAACTCCAGAAATGCCTAAAATTCCTTTGTTTCCACACCAGAGGTGGTGGAACAGTGGAGAGCTGCAGGGGCTGACAGTGTCCCAGAGGTGAGAGATGAAGGCGTTGGTTGGTTCTGCACGAGGTGAATGTTGGTTTGTGTCTGTGCCTGACTTGGGGCCTGGCACTGCCCCATCATGAGCCCCCACTCTGTGTCTGCAACCTCTGCTCTGTAGCAAGGACTGAAATTGGTCTCTCATCCAGCAGAATCCGCACTTTCTGCTAACAAAACCCATCCCTGCCACCACTGCACACAGAGCTGATTGCAGGGTACCATGAGCCCTCCACAGATAAGTCTGCCCTTTTCACTTGGCTCAAACCATTTTGTTTCCATGCTCAGCTGCTGCAGCTGCCTGGAGGACAGGCTGCCTTTGCTCCACATCCCATCTGACAGATCTGCAGGAGGCTTCGTCAGCTGAGGAACTTCCCAGAGCCATGACCAGCCCTGCAGGACGGGTCCTGCTTTCTGGGATGGATCAGCTCCTTGGGGAGCACAAGCTCCCTCATTGTTGCTGTGGAATAAGATCATACACAGGGAGTGGGGAGACATGAATGGATAACAGACAATCACAAATTCAGACACTGTAAGTAGTGGCATGAGGTATTTGCAGCTCCTCCAAGCACCTCTACTCTCCTCACTCCACATATTTTTGTCAATAACCCAAAATAATCCGGCATGGACAGCCGGGCATCTCCTGCACCAAATGTTTACTGAGTGTGTAATTGACAGGTTTTCTCTTTAACTGTTCCAGCATTTGCATTTCAATATAAGTGGCCTATCAATACACTCCTGCTTCCATAACCAGGGATACCTCCAAGATACCTCACAAGCTTGTCAGCTTCAGCAGTCAGGGAAAACAGCAAAGTTCACAGATCGTTACATTCCTCTAATTACTGATGGATGTGTTACTGGTACATCTTGGGTAAAGAGGAAAAAAAAAATTCATTTGTTTCTTTCAAGCTCCCTTTCCTTTCTGAGGAATGCCCAGAAGAGCCAGCTGGCACTCACAAACTCTCACTACTATTGCAAGACAAATGTTTACTTCCTTTATGAAGTGCTAAAGTAGCACATCACTGACAGTTTAATACCAGGACCAAAAGCAATTTCTTGGAGAAATCAAAAAAGTAACCTTGATTAGAACAATCAAGAACCAATTTTCAGACACTGAGTTATCAGCTGAAACAAGAAAGACTAAAATTGAGTTCAAATTTATTTCTTTTCTATAGTAGCATTCCAGATTTCACTGAACAGGAAAATAAAGTTTCTGTTAATTAACTGCTTGGGAGTTTAACTAGTGCACTGCTGCTAAATGATAGTGTGGATTCAGAGGTCAGGGTGATGGGTTTTTTCTAACATTGTCGTGAACAAGAAATTTCACATTCTAATAGATGTAGGACTTGGTGTTTCTTAAGTCCCAAATAAAGATCCTCTACTGCTGCAAAGCTTTCTATCACCCTATTGTTTACTGTAGTTATGAGCCTAATTTCCAGAACACTTTTATCCAGCTTTGAGCTCATAAGCTGCTACACCAAGCCTGCTATAGGAGTTCTATGGGAATGGGGGAAAAACCCCAAAGAAACAAAGCCCAAACAAAACCCATCCAACCAAAAAAAGACAATTTTTTTCAGTGTAAGACATGAACAAGAAGAGAGTTCTACCAAGGTATACCCAGCTTATATCTGGGCTCTCAGAACTGATGTGCACACACACTACATCCCATCTTTCCTAACTCTGTACCAGAAATTGAAGAAGTCTCACATCCAAAGGTAGTTGTAACAGCATGGTTTGAAAATTTATTATCTTGGAATAAGCATAAAATCAAAGTCAGTAAAGAAGAAAGCACCCCAAAATATTAAACCCTGAAAGTATTCACAGTCACTATTTCTTCTGTGGTTTTTTGACAGTTTAACAGTTTCTGAGAAACTTTGATCCCTTGCCAATTGCTTCCTTTTCCCCTGATCCATGGCAGCTTGCTACAAACTATTTCCTTGGTCTTCCAACGCCTTCCCTTTTCCTAACTTCCTTTACCTTTTTAGTTTGAGGCTTGCTTTAGGATATGGAGACCCTATCAATACATATTTATGCTTCTGTTCTTGCTCTGTAACAGATGTATTTAGCCATCTTTTCCATGGTAACTCTATCCTTCGATACAGTTCACAATTTGAAATGTGCTAATAAATGAAACAAAGGCATCTGAAAATATTATTCCTTGCATTTATTATTACCAAGTTGCCACTGTAACTAAAATTCTTCTTGAATTTCTATAAATTGATAGAAGCAAAACAAAATAACAGATTCAGGGTGCTTGGCTGTTTGGGTTTTTTAAATAAAAAATAGAAAGGATGCCCAGGGAGCTCTGAACAGAAAAGACTACATGAAACCTTTTTTTCTCAGGTGATCTTAACTCATTCAGTTTTGGTTGACCCAGAAATAGTTTCCTTCTACTCAATAGAGACTCATGAGAATCACAAATTCAGAGCTGACAGGATTATTTTTATGTTTATACTTAGAGCCTATTTTAGATAATTAGAATGTTACAGGAAAAATCCACTAGGGAGAGTTGAAAGCTTCAAAACAGTTTTTCTTTAAATGGTGACTTATCTATGTAGACTAAATTACAGATACTTCACAGGAACCTGGCCAAGGTTGGAAGTTGTGTCACTACTAAAAGCAGACAGTAACACATGGCTGGCAGCAAAACTGAGGGTCAGTGGCTGCCAGGTTGAGAGGGCTGAGACCATGGCAAACACAACCCTTGAGGGACCTAACAGGGAGAAAACTTGCTGGTCTAAACTGAAAATCCTGCCCAAACATAAGGAAAGAGCCATTCTTTCAAAAGGCTTCTTAGCAGGATCACAAGTACAAGCATAATGTTCTCAGAATTTAGGAGGAAGAGAAGAAAACTCTCCTAAATCCTCAAACAGCAACCAGACACTTGGAGGAATAATTGGATGTAGGGTAGCAGGCTAAGTGACTGACATGTAAATAGGTGAACTCTGCTTACACTTGAGGGTGTGGGCTAATCATCAACCAATAAATTGATTTCTAAGTACTTCTTCCTGTGCCCTCAGGACTTGAACTAAACCAGGCTGAAAATCATTATAAAGATCTAATTAACTCATTAGCTTGAAGTAAAAAAGGCTCTTCCTCATCACAAACAGCTGTACAAACCACAACAAAGCAAGCTTGGATGTTTTTCAAAGCTCTAGAAATCCTGTCAGTGGGAAAAGCTGTCAGGGAACCAGTATCACACTCAGAACCCAGTGTCACACTTGATGGTGACAAATCACCCCTCAGGGATGGTAGCTAAATTACAGAATACTGGGAAACACCTACCCCACATCCTTTAGTAAGGATATGTGGAATAGAGCTTCAAAAACACAAAAACACTGCAGATTGCAAGAAACTCGTTTTCTTGCAATGCCATTTCATTCAGAGAGTGTATTTTTAGAAAAAAAAGGAAATAGTAAGAACATAGGGGAGAAATTACTAAGGTTCAGTGTGGGCATCACAGTCTACAAACTGCCAAGGCATAAAATATCCTTGAGAAACTCACCTTGGATAGGAATGTCCAAGAATTCATCATATAACTTAAGGACTTTGCCTTTGTGCAATTGAGCCAACAGGCCCTGAAACTGACCTGGTTCCACTAACACTGAATCTTTCTTCTGGAACTCCACATAAGTTACTACTACCTTGAATAATATTTGAACTATCTCCATTCAACCAATTATGTAATCAAACATACTTCATAAGAAAACTGCTGGCAATATCTGGAATTAATGAAAAGAACAATACTAAAATTCAAAACTAACCAGAATATTGTGGCTGTTAAGAGATGATGAGCCCAGATTACTGCAAACCATTAATCAGGAATTCCAGTGAAATAAGGGAACAATGGGTCAGGGGCAACAGTGGATCAGAAACCCCAAGATAATACCCTTGAGAGAGCACTGAGGGAACCAGCACACTGCTGGAACACACTCACCCACCCAAACCTGAATATAGTCCAGTCAAGATCATGAGAGAAACAAGAACCACTTTAAATAAGGCAGGAGGACAAGCACCAAAATATTATTTAGGTAAGACTCATGAGTGGGAGCATAGCCCAAGGGGAGGCAAACTTGAGTACACAAGGAGGTAACAACATAAAACAAACAAGTGCTTATTTCAGGAGAGATCAGAAGAGTTCCTTCTTTGCCTGGAGGATAATTAGCACTGGACCTGGAGTTACTTTCTGCCACTAAAGTGACAGATTCTAATGTTAAGAAAAAATTTCTAATATGGGTAGAGATATAGCATTTCCAGTAGTTGTTTATCCCTAGGGAACAGCATTTTGGCACACAGTAAACACTGCTGGAAGGAATAGAAAAGCAGAGAAAGGAACAGTTTCGTTTTACTTAAATTATTAATTATAGTAAATTGTACTAAAGTTATTAGTTTTAAGAACATGACACAACATCCTAACTTGTAGCTATTAGATATATACTATTACTACAACCCTCATGGTCCTGTTTTGGAGTTTATTTGGTTTTTCTTGCTTTGGGTGTTCAGTTGTTTTTTTTATCTGTAAAGCATAAGGGGAGATTCATTTAACTTAACTAAGATTTTTTCCTAGATTATTTCAGTTTGGAAGTTGAAGATCACAAGCTTCAAGATTTCACAGTTATACTGCTATGAACTTAGAAGAAATAAACTCTTAATCATTTTTATTTCAACCCTTTTTTAAAAATATTTATCTGCCACTCTCAATAACACATTTACTATTAATCTAGTAATAAGGGTTCAATAATTCCTTCTTGCTCTGATTGTATTCAATGGGCAGATTATGCCATCAAAGAGAAAATGATAAAAGTAGGCCAGTATTTGAAGTGGCCATATATTTTTATGAAATATTTTTGTGTTTGTTATTTAAAGGTCAGAGAGTCCTACCTAAACTTGAAGAGACAGAAGGGGAAGCAGACCTCCCAAGTGGCACTGTACACTCACAGTCACCAAAAAAAGTGGAATAGAAGTTGGATAAAATAAAGCCCAAAACCACAGCTGCCGCATGTAGATTTTACCTATGTGTAATACAAGCCAATTTTGTCTTTTCCTGGCCCACATACAAAGTTATTTTTCATCTTTGGAGGGTAACAAAATCAGAGACAAGTAGTTATTTCCTCTTGGGGTATTACTAAGCACTGAAGTTATGGTAGATGAAAAAACATCTGTTGTCCCTCAAGCAGAGCCTGGTTTTGCCATCAGAAATATTCAGTTTGGGTGTTCTTTAGGAATATTTTACACTGTCATGTTCATCTCACAAAGTTTCTTAGTGACCACTGACATCCATCATGATCTCAGTGGAGCCTGAGACAAAAGTTTGACAGGGAATTGTTGCTCTCCATTTGTTTGAAGTTTTAAGGTCCAGAACTTGAGGGAATATTGCCACAAAGCTTTATCACTGCCAAGAGCAAAGATCTCTTCTCCAAAACAAGAAAATGAGTAAAACTTTTGGGTAATAAACACAATGACATTGATGTATTTTTTAATAACCTAACACTTCATTTAGCCCTGTGTCAGGCCTGACAATGAAATTGCCAGCTACTTACTCACACAGTCTACCAAAGCCCAAGATAAAGACCTTTGTTAATCTCCTAAAACTCCTTCTGTGCCACATTTTATAATCCATTCACTACACTGATAACTAACTTGCCAAATATCAATAATCTTCCTGATTTTTAGTATTTGTATCTCACTGGAACGGCACTCTGCCCATCATGCATGTGAGGAGACTCACACAAACCACAGCTACTCTGACAGGGCAGAATGAGACCATTAACACCAGCCTTCAAAAGAACTGAATACTGGCTTTAAATCATGGGGGGGGAAAAGCTAGAAAATGATGCCTATCAGACAAGACCTCAAAAAACCCTGCCAAGCTCTATAAAATCACTTCAGCTCCTTCACTGTTTACAAAGTTTGCACATTTAATATGAAGAATCAATCTATAATACCACTAGAATCATCACATTTAATGAACATATTTTAAATTAAATTTGAAATTAATAATAACAAAAATGAAGTATTGTAAATTAGTTGCTATTTCTCACACACCAGGTAGTAACAAAGAAACCAAGAAATTTTCTTCTTTGTTCCTGTAGCTTGGCACACGCCTGATAGAGCTGAGGATGGTTTCAAAGAAACACCTTCACCTCCAGTCCAGGTGAAAATTCTAAGCTTCCAATTTGCATGGCAGCATTGGTCCATATAAAATAAAGCAGTGAGAGGCATTCAGCCTCAGCACAAGATGTTTAAAACTGCATCTGAAGCCCCCTTCAAGACAGACAGCACCTCCCTTGCAGCTCAGAGAGGGATCAGTGTTTGGCAGAGTCCTGCCTTTCAGAATGGTTGGGAACTTAACATTTGGGAAAAGAACGAAAAAAAAGAAAAAATTAACTTCATTTGCATCTTCCAGCCAATGAGAGCTTTTCAGTTGTAACATTTTCACTCATTTAAGTAAACCTTCAGGGCTTTCCATATGCACAGGTCTATGTTAAATTCAATTTGATCAAGTGCTGCCTTAACTGTTTCATACTGCTTGACCTCAGTTGAGCCACAGAAATTGGTCACAGTTCAGGATCTCCCAATCATCACAACTAAGTCTCATAAAAGTATTTTTGCTTTCTATTTATCTCAAACAGATTATAAGATTGAATGGTACAAGTACACATGCACTGCACTATTTGACTTAAAGACAATTTAAGAGATGAAAATTAGATAATAATGCTTTTTCTGTTGCACAATATAAGATTAAATGGCTTGTGAATTTCTACTTCAATGAAATTAATAATTTAAAATAATGTTACTAATATCCATCTTCAGTGGAGTACTAAATTAGCTTTTTTAAATATTGCTCACATATTTACAAAAACCATAAAAGCTCATAATTCTCCCTGTTCTCTGTTTGCTGTTACATTCCATCCATTAAGTCACTGAGACTTCAATTCCACAGCAAGACAGAGTTGATATCATTCATATACAGCCATTTTTCTAAAATAACTTTGGTTCCTGCATAGCTTGTGTGTCAACTCTCATAAAAGGCAATTACACCACACCACAGAAGAGCTNTTTTTTTTTTTTTTTGAAAGCTACCAAGGATTTAACTTTCTGTATGGGAAATTTTAATTAACTTTATGCATATAGAAAGATCAACTCCCTCTGGACACCTTTATACCTTTGGTGATCTGTTTAAAGGTTTAAACCTTGGAGCTGTTACCTGCAGCAGCCACAGCTCCAGCTGGGGATCACCAACATTGCTGGTTCCATTTGTACCTGAAAAATCACAATTCCTGACCCCTCAAAGCAAATATTTCAGACTGTGCTTGACCTACAGGTAAAATTAATTTCTTAACCCATCTACCCTTGAGTTACATTGGAGTCACAGCCTGCACACCTCTATTTACTGGCAATATTATATCCTGAAGGGTGAAGGAAAGAGGAGCTCTAACCTCAGCACCCAGATCCACTGAGCCTTTAGCTGAGTTGGTAACAGTATTGATGCCAATTTAAATTTCTTAAAGCATTTGTTCAGTTTGTTCTTATGCTCTAAGATGGGTCAAACTTTGATTTAAACACATAAAAATCAGTGAAAGTGTCTTTGTTGTACACTAAATCTGCAAAGTCACCCTTGTGAGGAAACACAGCACATAAAGAGTCCAATGAAATCTAAGATCTTCCCAGCTTCCATAAATCCAAATATTTTGGTGTTTCACCTGCCCAGTGGTCTGGGCAGTGAGAAAGAACGTACCTGGTTACCTCTAATGTGACTGTGGTTGAAATAACTTCCCCAGAAACAACCAAATGGAAAATTCAGCTCTCAATGCCCCTCCCAGCTCCCGGTAGTTGTTCAATTCTCTGCTGGCAGTTGCATTTGTTTTAGAATCTGCTCAAGTTCATTTTTCAATTTTTGCTGGGAAGTCTACCTACCTCTCTCATACTGTATTTTTCTTTCTGACATTTTTGTTATTTTATTAACTGCTATGCATTAAAGTGACAGACTGCAAGAAAACAAATGGACACTAAAATGAAGCACAGCCAAAATTCTGGAACACTGGTGAGATTGTTGAAGGTGATGAAGGAAGAGAGAATTGCAAATGACTCTTCTGCAGAGGAGCATAGCCAGAGCTCAGTGCTGGAATCCAAGGACACTGCCCAGAGCCATCAGCAGCACACTCCTTGGAGGATCCTTCCATGGAATGGGAGCTGCCAGCACTGCAATCATCACTGGAGTGCATGTGGCAGACAGCTCCTAAATGCTTTCCTCAAACTGGCTGTGTATATTTTGGTCTGAGTGAGAAAATTTCAGAAAAAAAAAATCATAGAATATACATTAAAGTTATCTTTTGTATTTTACCCAATTGCTTGAACTCTGAAGCTGCTGGGATTCAGTTTCTTGTTCATTTCAATATGAAAAGGAAGCTTAATAACGGTTCATAAATTGTACTGTTAGTTACAGAGGAGAACATTCTGTGATAGCATTTTTAAGCTCCAGATCACACCAACTGAACCTCAAAAGCTTCTGGATCAACACCATTTTTCATAGAAATAAAACCTATGGGATTTTTTTTTTTTTTTTTGACATGAAGACATTACAAAAGCTACACAAAGTTCCACAGTTAAATGTTGTGTAGAAGCCTAAAAGCACAGAGGGCAGATGGAGCTGGTGTCCAGGCTGGAAGGGGGGTCAGGGCAGGGACACACCTGACCGGGGAAGTTGTGAAAGAGCTCAGCTGTCTCTCCTGTCCCTCCCATAATGAGGTTTCAGTTATGTGGATTCCAATGGAAGCACTCAAAGCTTCATTTTACCTGCAGGTAACATCAGAAATGCCCTGCACTATCATTCTGCACAGTGGTTCATGTGCAGACCAATGTGCAGAATGTGCATCTCTGCATTTCAGTGCAAAGCTTGGGACCTCAATCAGTGGCACTCTTGGGGACCTGAGGACATTTAGGAGCCTACTGAGTGCATGTGATAAGTCATGTAAATGTTTGGATTTTCCCAAGAAAATGAGTCAGGTTTCTCAACATGAGCTGCAATATTCAGCTACTATAAAAAGCAGGACAGACTGATAAAGTGCCCAGAATTCACAGCACTGAGGCCAAATGGATCCACATCTATTTTTTGAGTTAATGGTGCTTTATTTCATCATGGCTGCTCTAAGAACCACTGAAGGAATTTCTGGCTTCGGAGACTAAGGCTTCACATCAACTTTTCAGTGTTAAATTATTATAATTAAATTATCTGCATAGTTCTGAATTAGCTGCAAAAAGCACAGTGATCCAGCAATGTTATGAAATATAATGTCCCCAAGACTTGCTATGAATAATTTATGGACTCCTTACCAAGCCAGGGGAGAAGGGGAGGACATCAAAATCACTAAGTGCCATGGAGTTACAAGCAGCAATGTTTTTTTCCTGTCTATTTGACCTGACCTGTCCAAGCTTCCTCAGCCCACACTCAAATTCCAGCAGTTAAAAGCTCCATCTTGGTTGTTGTTAGAGAGTTTTACTGTCACATTAAAACCCTCCACTGCTTCAGCATTCCCGATCAACAAGCTATGAATGACCATTCTGAGGAGGATTTTAGCAGTTTATTCCCATACTTGCAGTTCTTGGAAACCAGAAAGACCTTGGATGAGTATCTCAGGGGGTTAAGGGGACTAAAGAAGGACCCTGTGTCACAATCCATCCTGAGGGTCACACCTTAAGTGTTTATGTGCATTTTTATTCCCTTTGGCTTTTCAGCTGAAAAGATGTGTCCTCCTTCCCCAAAGACTATAAGGTCAGGGGAAAAAAAAAACACTCAAAACACATTTGACAATGCAACAGATTGCCATTCCAACTCCCTGAAAGCCACACAGAACCTCTGGAGTCTATGTGTCAAAAACAAACAAAAAAAACCACTACTGTCATTCTGTTGATCTAAAAATAACTCAATTTCTTATGGAAAGCAATAAACATTGATAATAACTGAAAAATAAACCAACTCTTTCTAGAGAACACATAACCTCCACATTACTGATTTTTTTTTTTTTTTTTTTTTTTTTTTGCACCACTGTTTTTCATCAGCTCATGTTCTTATCTGCAGCATCTACCCCAGGGTAACTGATGCTTGCAGGAAAAAAATGTCTCTATCAGTACTTGGACAGAGATTCAATACATACAAAATTTATCTTGGTAATAGCACAGAGAAGAAAAGGAGAACATTTTGCTCAGTCACTATCTTGTACAATAATTTGATAACAGGGGCCAAGCCCAAACTTATTGTGCATCCAAACAAGATAGGGAATAAAAATGAAGGGCACTGGGGCCAGGGACTGTTTCCTAACACTTCAGCAAATGAATTCTCAACATTAGTATTCTGGTGGTGCTGTAGTTGATGGATCCACACAAGAGATGACATTTTGCTATCTGCAAAACTAACTGAAGTGATAGCTGTTGTATATTTTGCAGGGACTAGGACCTCATAAGAAAAAACTGCAAATAATACTTGAAAAATTCACTTCATTTTTGCAGTTCTCTAACTCTGCATCAGAGCTGGCAAACGTCCCATCCTCTGTTAATGGCTAAAGAAGGGCTAATGGAAGTGAAGGCTACAGGCACATGATGGGATTCTTGGGGCTGTCCTGTGCAGGAGTTGGACTGTGATGATCCCAGTGTGTGCCTTCCAGTTCAGGATATTCTGTGATTGTACTACTTATTTCAGAGGTGCAACATCTTTCTACTACAGTGTGGGCTTTCCTCAACTGCAGAACAGCAGCCACAAAAATCTTTTAAGCCAATGGTGTCTCTTGTATTTTTATACAGGTGCAAAATGACAGAAGTAGCAGCAAACGGCATTAGAAGGGAAGACACTTTATTATTCCTGTGAGAATAAATAATTTTCACTGCTCCTTTCCCACACATCATGTAATGTTTACCCTATTTCCACCACTAAAAGGATTTTTTAATTTTTTTTTTGTCAGGGTTAGGTGGGACAGACTTCTCACAAAGTACATTTTAACACTTTGAGGTATGTACAGATGTGCTATGTATTTGATCTATTTTAAATGCTTAATAGAGGTTTAGAAGGTGGGGATTTAAGAAAAAAAGAATCTCATGCTAAGATCATTCAACAACCAATTCTCATGTAAAAAGCCACTGGCACCTACCAGAGCCAGTGAGATGATTTCAATTATCCAGCTACTCTGTCTGTGATATCATCTGTTGAGGTTTTATTATTCTTAATGTTTGAAAAAAACCTGTCTTCTAAACAATTATTCTTATTTTAAAGATGGCCATCAAACTTAAAGTAGGAACCTCATAGCTCTCTTTGCATAGTTAAACACTACCTTTACAGATGGAGGAACACAGCTCAGCATCAAGAACTTGCAACAAAGCAGCTTTAAAATAAAAGTGAATTCAGGAAAATCTCTAAGCTATAATTAATTCGGTAACAGCAGCAATTCAAACTGAGTCTTCCATATCAAAACCTGATACCTCCCTCCACCACTGTTAATTTCATCAAAAACTGATAACTCCCAGGAAATTAGCAAATCAACAGCCAGCACATGGAAGAATTCAGTTATGGGAATATCCATCCATTCAACCATGGCTGGTAAATATGCCTGGTCAGTTGTTCACCATTTTTAGGTTGACTGCCAGAAAAGCCCACTCTAGCCATGAGTCATACATAGATGAAAGTACAGAAAACAGGTGGATTATCAATTTCTCTCATTATCATCAGTGGATAAAAAATAGAGTCTCATTACTGTAAGTGATCACCTTCCCTGAAAGCACAACCCAGCCTGTTGCATCTTGCAGTGGAGCTGACTAATTGTGCTCCTACTCAAGGAAAGTCAGTTACAGGAGTGGTAAATCAAATACATTTCTGTTTGCTTTTCATTAGTTTTCAGAGATTTGCATTAATTAAGTTACTGATTATCAGCATGAACAAGAGTCCTAAGGCTAAGATTTTACATGAGTCATCTCACTTTCAACTCAGTGAGCCAAAACCTGCAGTGCCTACATATTGTTCCAGCTAGGAAGATAATGGAATCTGGCATCTGCTGCCACCCTTCCCTTTAGAGTTACATCACACTGCTGTATTTCCCTCAACACAGCAGAAATAAAAAAGGGCAATCTTTGTTTATGGTTCTAAACCACTTCTAATAAAATCTTGAACCAGAAAGCTCTTTTATTTTTGGCAGTGAGAATTGGTGGGAGGATGGGGATGGAATGTCACACCTAAAAGCTTTGCTTAAGGTACATTTACAGGTTGCTTGATCCATCCTTGGGGCCCTTTTCTGCAGCAGTCCTTCCTGTTGATCTCAACTCTTCTGTGGGTACAGTACCTCCCAGAAGGCAAAGCTCCCTCCCTCACATGCCTTGAGGGCTCTACTCTTGGAGTTGGTATCCTAATTTAACATTTGAATTCAGTTTACTTTAGGGAGAGAGGCACCCTAACAGTGTGTTATATATGAATGTATAAAACCAGGCAGGATCACAGTTCCCCCCTCACGCAGGAAAAATCAGCTCGAGTCAGTGGGGTTTTTTGGTACATACACTGAACCTTTTGCAGAGATAAAAATTCCTGGTGTTGTAATTCCTGTTGTACAGATGCTATGGAAAGCAAGGCAGTAATTTCACAAGTGTTTCCCAGGTAAGTTGTAGCTTTCAAAGACAAGTAACCCAAAGAGCCATGCACCTAAATTAGCCAAACAACCTGTTTTTCCTAAACCTCTGACTCCCCAAAAAGCAATGCAGGTCAGAACATCTTAGACAGTCCTCTCAAGAGCATCAATGAGTAGTGGCTTAAATGCCATCTTCATAACAGATATGTAGGATAAAAGGCAAAACTCTCCTCCACGCCCTCAAAACTGCTGGCCCCAGGGGGAACTATCAATACTACAAATCCCTCAAACCAGCAAGGTGAGAAAACCCTACTGGACACCTGCAGTCAGTAAAAAATAAACTGCAAGGGTCTCATGGGTGATGGTCATGGAGCAGTCCCATGCTACTTAGCAGCCTCCAAAGAAGCTGACATGCTGCAGCCACACTTGTTGGAATACAAGCTAAAGAACTGTTCAAAGCATTTGAGAACTTTAAATGAACCCTTTGCACAAGGTTTCTTTACTTTCAGCAAGCTAAATCCACATCAGTCATGTTACATTATTGCACAAGGAATGTACAGAGAGGAGCCAGGCTTCTGGGATTTTTTGGTCTTCATGTTTGTACTCTCTCTAAAATTCAATTCCTTTACAGTCACTTAGTGTTTAAAATTGAAAAAGCTGTTGTCACTTGAACTACACATCCTACAGAACACAACAGGGTAAGTTCCAGGATATTCATTTGGCAAACTGAGGTTCCTACATCTCTCTGGCCTCAAGTCCCAGTATTACATCCTTCTGTGGAAAAAGAGATCATCATGGTGAAATGGCTTCTATTTCCTTTGATTTGCTTTGCAATGTTCTTGTGATAACCCTTATATCTGTAGCATTTAAACTAGGGGTTATTTCTGTGGTTTTCACATTGTTTATATCAATGGGTAGTACATCAGTAAGTACTTCAAGGACTAGAATTGGGATGTCAATTAATTTACAACTCAAAGCACAGACTTAGGAGTTCATCTGCTCCAACACCTCGACACTTGGTGCCTTATAACCTGAGGTGAGCGATGGTAAAGTGGCACCACTTTCTGCTATAGTCTGTGCCAGAACAGGGCTGCAGAGCTCTGAAGAGGATTCTCCCTGTCCTTGAGAAGCATAAAGCACACAATCCCACTCAGGCTGTGGTTCAGCCTGGTTGCTGTCCATGGGGAGGTGATCTGCTCACTGCTCACCTCCTGCTCCACTGCTGCAGGCACCATTACTGTCCTGGAAAGCTTTATGTGACTCAAAAACCTTCTCTTTTCTAGAAGTTCTTTCATTTAATGTGACCCAACACTCCTACAAGATATGTGTAAGTCTCTGGAAGCCACAGATTCAACAGACCACAAAAACCAATTTGCAAGCAAATTAATGTGATATAAAGTAACAAACCAAAACCTGTGTCCTCCAGGTGTTCCACAAAGCAAAACACTGTCTCATGGCTGGACAAGACAAGAAAATTATAATCACAGCCCAAATGAGAACCTTGAATTTGCCACTACAATGTGAGCAACTCCTGTATGAAAGACTTTCAAGAATGCAAACTGGGAAGAGAAACAGTCACCTCATCACTTGAGTTTCATATCTTCTGTTTTATTTTAAGGCTTACTAGTAAGGGCTTTCATGTATCTGGGGAACTTCATTTTGTTTAACTTTCCAGTCTTAATGTTTATTTAATAGATACTATTTGTAAACTTATAGTGTTTCTATATCCAGACTCTATTTGTGTTTGTTTCTCCAGCATTTTTCCTCCCTCCTGTGTTTATTTCTCTACTGACACATCAAGGGAGGGTTTAGTTTTGGCACACACTCTTGCCAAAACAAATTGTTTCATGTATTATTTCCTTTCATCAGAACTTCAACATATTAACAACTTCGGATATTGCATATAAGTCTCTATCAGGATTAAAATAAATGATGGGAGGAAGAACAGGACACATGTTGAAGCAAGAAAGATTAAAGGAAAACATTTCTCTGAATTAAAGCCCTTAGTCGTGCAGTTGAAACTACACCCTAAGTTTTGTTTTGTCATTAGACGAGTTCAGCCCTTGATGAAATCATGTTTATAAGTAATTTGGGATCAATCTTCCTTTCCTGGAAACAATCAACTAGAACTTAAATTCAGAACACTTTCTCTTTTTGGTGGGAGACTGAGGCAGTAAGGTGGCAGCTGGGTAGAAATAAAAGTTAATAGAAGAATAGAACTAAAGTAATTAGCTATTAACTGTCTCAGGCTTACCTAGGAAATAGGAAGTAAAACTTAGGGCAGTTGAAGATGCATTCGTGTTGTTCTAAGTCAAAACCCTCCCCAGAGCCAGGTAAACATGTACATTAATTCCTATGATTTTCCACATACAGATTTACAGATGTTGGCTAGAATAAATAAAATAAGCATAGCAATTCACCTTCATAATTGAGACCTAATATAGTCCATTCAGTAATCTCTACTAGCCCATTTAGGTGGAACTTGGCAAAACCAGCTTTGATAAAGGGTGACTGTCAAACATTTTCATGTGGATCCTGATCTGAGATACTCCATAATTTGTTCAAAATTCTGTTCATAGTCAACAAGTTCTGTAAAGATGACAAACACTGTCACCCAGATTAATTTGAAAGATGTATTTCTTCATTAGCAATGCCATGTCAAATAAGCTGTGACAGCACTGATTAATCATGGGACTCAGAAGATTACCATGTATTGAAGCAGGCAGAAACTGTTCCCAAAGTTCCTTGCCTTCATCTCCAGTAATTACAAAGGCATTCACTGGGCACCATGAGCCAGTGCATGTCAAACAGCTGTGGAGCAGTGGGGAGTTTGTGTAACAAGGGCACTGAGCAGCACAAGGACATTGTACATGTGTTCTTCATGTTCACGTGTGATCTTGTACATGAATTCTTATTTCACCAGTACTACCCTTGGAGGACAAGAGATTTTGGAGGAGAAGTCACAGCACATCACTCACAACATGGCCTTAGCCAGTCCATAGGTGGACAAGACATGCAGCACACTTTTCACTGCCACAGAGGCAAACTTTCCATGGTGGCACCAGGAAAGCAAAGGCAGGACACATTGCCAACAAAGCTGGCATTTAGGCTGCTTGAATACAACTGAAGGGATTGTTTTCCTTTTGGTAAGTAATAAGTTTATGGATTATCACTTTCAGATGAGTTAATGGTGATGGGAGCTCAGTTTCTTCCCCCCCACATTTCTATTAGAACCTGTTAGGTAAAGATTGACCAGTGTCAAAATTGTTTCAGGTACTTGGTAATGGACTCTAAAGAAAAAACTCAACCAAACCAAGCAAGAGTCACATCAGTGAGACCTTGAAAGCAAAGAAATACTCATGTAAAGTGAGAGGAGTCAATGACAAAAATACCTAATGTTGAGAAGGCTGGTAGGTTAGGTATGAACAAGATTTAAATTTTAAACTTACTGTACAAACATTGAACAGGTGAAAAGAGGTTACAGTCCCTTCACAGGGTTCAATAGTTGCAAGAGAACTGCAGTTATCTGCTGCATAACTTGGAACAGGGGAGCTGGGAAAAAGTCTTTGAGGGGCTATGCTGTTGTTGAAATTTTGCTACACAGTCTACCTGTAAAGTTNTTTCATGTTTTGTTGGGTCTTTTTTAAGCTTTTGCATTGTGGTACCTGCAGTATTTTTGACACTGTGTTATGTGTCCAGCTTGGAGCAGAAATTGACAAACTGATGATAAAGTTTTAGTACAGCTCTAAAGTACTTTTTGTGATGTTTATACGATTCATGCTTTCCTCTTATATAATCTTTTTTATTTTTATCCTCATTTTTCTCCACCTTCCTATATCTAGTCTAGCTCTCCAGGCTCTGTACTCCTCAAAG
Source organism: Chaetops frenatus (assembly GCA_013400775.1). Taxonomy (NCBI): domain Eukaryota; kingdom Metazoa; phylum Chordata; class Aves; order Passeriformes; family Picathartidae; genus Chaetops; species Chaetops frenatus. Next base: position 44,310 of record VZTR01027113.1, on the reverse strand, counting down.
CCTTTTTTATGTCACTGCCCTGCCCATGGCATTCATATTGTGCATGGTTAAGGCTTCAGACTCATGAAACAGAGCTGGCACCTCCCAACTCTGATGAAAAGATCATTCCACAGACACACAAAGGCAAATGGCTTCGGACCCCCCACTAACATTAAAGAAAACTGAAGGAAAGAAAATTCAGGAGTTGGCAGACTCAATTACATTTTCATAAGATGGATAAGATCTTAAAAATTCATAAGCATTGGAACACTTCTGTATTATGTGTTTGAGACCTCAGTCACACTTGCCATGATTAAAGAGTTCTGTGAAGAAAACAAAACAACAAAAAAAGAGACAAACCCCACTCAGTCCCCTAAAGGATCAGGAGACATCTGCCAGTCAGGGGCATCTGGCACGGAAAAAACATTTTAATCTTGCCTAAATTTTGATTAAGCAAGATAAAGCTTCAAAAGCACAAGTAGTGCTATCTACTGGGCCTTGTCTTAAAACAAGGCTTTAGATGCAGCCCTGTTGTCTCCAGATTGGCTTTTGCCTGCTACACAACTGCTCCAGTCCCATGGGAGTTGATCATATTAAAAAATGATCAAAAAACAAGGATACACTCTGAAAAACAGAAAAGCAGAACTTGAAGAAATGTTTAACACTTCTGGCAGCAGATAGAGTTGCTCTAACTTTTTTGATTTGGGGACCTGGTAAATAAAGCTTATTAAATATGAGAGCAGTACAATACCTGAGTTACCAGTTACTATGACATTTTCCTTGAATTTCACACCTCAGTGAAAGGAGCCAGTAGTAAAATATAGCATAGAAGCACAGAATGAGGGTCAAGCATAGTGATATTTGGTGCTGCACCACCACAAATTACTTAAACAATATGAATTTGTATCAAGAATTCTTTTAAAACACAGCTATTTACTACCCCATACAAATACCCCAGAGGAACAGGGGTAAGTAACACAGGTGCTAGCTTTGTTTCTTCCCATTTGTCTGCCCTAAGCCCTTCTCCATGACCACAATGCCTGTAGATGAGCCAGCTACAGATATAGCTGAACACTTTGACTTGGTTCAAACTGCTTGATCAGGTCTTCCACCTTGATTTTGCTATGCCAGCTTTTCAGTAACTTTGCATACTACTAAACATTGCTTCCAGAACCTGGAAGAGGTGATTTTTGCTGGAGGATAGCACCATGACTTCACTGCTGGAAGAAAAGCTTTCATTGTTCAAGTTACTGGCAGAATTTCATAGAGGTGAAGGCAGAAGATAAGCTCTCATCAGAATTTTCATTCAGGCACACATCCATATCTTTATCTGTCTTTGTCTTAGAAATTGCAGCTTGTCTGTGAATCACTTTTCAGCTCTTGGAGCTTGGACTACTTGAAAAGAATTCACCCCATTAAGGACTGAAATATTTGAAAGCTCCTATGTGGAAAGATTTCAACCCTTTAAGATCAATACCAGACCTGCATCAGACTCAAAATGATACTGGAAATAACATGGTGAACTGCCAAGGACAGACAGCTAGTCCTCTTGGGTAAAAATCTGGATTGCTGTATCCTTGGATAAAGTGTTTAATGATTCCAGAATGCAGATTCACATAGACTGCTGCTTCTAAGTGGTACAGGAACCACTATGCAGGATAATTTATGGCATCACTGTTTGGCTTCCTTGTGTAGCAGTACCAGGGCCAACCTGGGTAATGATCTTCTGATTTAGGTGAATTTGCTCTACTGCAGGAAATTAGGCTGGTCCTGAAGCAGAAACCACTACAGAAAGCAGAGTCAATGGAACAATGCTGGGAGATTTGGGATGACCTTTATGTCAGCAGCTACAAAGGATCAAGGATTTTCTTTGAACTCAAATTTTAATCCATCAATAAAGAAAAAAACCAACACTTGAAAGTTTTATTCCAGTAACAAAAAGTGGCTGCACACTAGCTAAGGACTGCGTGCCACAGATACCCTGGCAAAAAATTCACCCTGACTTGGAGGAAATGTCAATTAACCAAGTTTAACTATTTATTGAAATACACAACCTTAGTAGAAGAATCAGGCTGTAGAAAAAGGTTTGCTCTTCTACCAGTAACAACCAAACTTCTAGAAGTCATGCAAGGATTTACTAACATTCTAATAGTATTATCCCCAACCCAAACTTCAGGCTAAATTTGACAGCAACAAGGTCTAGATTTCAAGTGTTTCAGGCTATCAAACATCAGTGAAATCCCCATCTTGAAGTGTGGGAAAGCTGATAGGAGATATAGGATTCTGACTAAACTAATTTCCTTAATGGAAATTGATATGTTTATTGATTTAATAAAACAGCATATCATCAGAAAGCAAAATATCAGGATAAAAACCAAACGTGCTAAAAAAAGAGTCACTTTTCTCTGTTTATGTCTCAGATTCCTTTTCATTCTGCACAAACAACTGCTTGAGTCCCAGGCCCTGCCTCATGCACAAGGGAGCACATGTAAGCCTGTGCT